>UFQX01001021.1:130050-144623 GCA_900497675.1 Arapaima gigas
GGGGGGGGGGGGGGGGGGGGGGGGGGGGGGGGGGGGGGGGGGGGGGGGGGGGGGGGGGGGGGGGGGGGGGGGGCATGACAAGGCCCTCCTGATGCCAGGCTGTAAAAACTTTACGGTTTATGTCAACAATGCTTCCACGTTAAACCTGCTTAATAGGAGCTATATTTCTAATAAAGACTCATGATTTCTTAGAGACCTGGGCCTCGACTCCGCCCTGTCTTTCCCCGTACGTCTTTTCCCAGCATATAAGACCAGGTATGAAGAAGTTGCTGCACTCTATGACCTTTGCTGAGAAGATGAAGTTACCCCCGATTTTGGAAGCAAGGATGAACATTAATCTGGCAAGAATTGAGAAGCTTTAAATTAGCATGTCTGTGAAAAAAACCACACAAAAAAAGAAAATGCTGTCTATACACATGCTGATTTTGGGAGAATTAATCTTCCAGCTAAAGCATAAGACATTATTTTGTAAGTGAAGTGTTTCTCTACATATAGGGTTGAGGAGGTAAATGTAAACCTTACGTTAAACAGTAAATCTTTACAGCACGATGCGATGGGGGTCAGGGTGTATGGACTGTAGTCTGGGGGGTCTGGTCCGATGCTTCGGTGGTCCCCCTCTGGGCAACATCAGCAGATGAAGCGATTCTGCGTGACCACGACTGCTGTGTATATTTGCCAGGGACCACGTGACTGCGCCTGTCCATACATGTGAGACGTGTTTTTCTAATGTTAATATGCCTGGGCAGTTTCCTGACAATCAGACAACTTCCATAGTTTGTCAGGGGATTTTTGGTGTGAAACGTGCCGACATATTGCAGAAATTAGGCCAATTCTAAATCAGAGAAGGGCATTACAATTACTTATAAAATGTGACTTTCTTACTAAATGTAAGGGACTGAATTGTCATTGTGTCAGATGTTTTTTTTTAAAAATTTGGATAGACCTTATTTTATCACTGCATAATAATATGAAACTGTTGTTATTATAAGAAAATGATTTACAGTAAAATACAGTACTGTGCAAAAGTCTTAGGCATGCAACTTCAATGTGTGTTGAGAAGTACAGGTAGATTCTTATCCACCATCAGGGAGGTTTCTGGTTGGTCCCAAATTCATTCTGCAGCCTGAGAATAACCTCAAACACCCAATCTCAGTCATACACAACTATCTTGAGCAAAAAGAAGGAATCCTGCAACAGATGGTATGGTCCCCACAGAGCCCTGATCTCAACATGATCAAGTCAGTCTGGGAGGACATGCAGAGACAGTCAAAGTGTGCAGAAGAACTGTGGCCAGTTCCTCAAAATGTTTGGAAGAACCTACCAGCCTCTACCTTAAACTGCATGCAAGTTTGCATAAGAGAATTGATGGTGTTTTAAAGGCAAAGGGTGGTCCCACCAAATATTGATCTGATTGAGGTTTTTTTGTCTACTGCACTTTTTAGAAGGTTTATTGATTAATAAGTATTCGTGGCATTATTTTTGGAACCATCCTCGCTTTATAGCATTTTTCCCACAGCATTTTTCCCTAAGACTTTTGCACAGTACTGTATATTCAGTTTTTTAAAATAATATTTTGTAAATATTATTAAATAATTTTTATAAATAATTTTTTCTAATATTCTTTGTTAAAAAAATCAATGAACAGAAGTATGGAATAATGGGAAGTAAATTATAGGGCACTATATATGGTACGCACTGTATTATGGAAAGTTATAGATTGAATAATAAGATGGTGCAATTTTATTGTTTAGTATAAAAACACAAAATTCTGAATGTCTTTATTGTTGCAAAAAAATTATGGTGCCTCTACTGCAACGGGGACTAGACTAGCAGCTCAGAAGATAATGTCAAACACAAATTCTTTTTCACAGAAAATCTACCACAGAGGCTTGAGGAACTAAATGAGAAAGTTCATTTCTTGGAGAATGTTCTGCCACTAGTATCACTGGTGTCCTAAAAAATCCTGGTGGGAATACTGGGGAATGTTTGACTTCCACAACCACAAAGTGTATCCTGGCCTTTTTAAATTCAGAGGCAGTGTCTGTATTTCTTTATTTTTACATGAACCTTTTAAAGGTATAACTGTAAATCGCCTTTCCTTTCTCCACTCTTATAAATGAAATATACAGTACAAATATACTGCTGTTGCTCTCAGTCATTCATTTAGATATACAGCAATCCCTCAGTATCCAAGCTCTCTTATCCGAATTTTTGTCATAATGGCAGTTGAAAAATTAATGTGTATTTACTCGTTTTCAAATACACACTTTTTACAATGATTTTTGTATCCAAAGCTTACCTATAATAAAAAAAAATCAAAACAGAAAGAAAAATCAAAATAAATGTTACAAAAAATCTACTGTACAGTACCATGCAGTGTAGTAGAAAAAGTACTGAAAGTATTGTATCAGACACTATTTTTTCTGTCTGTTTTGCTGTGTCTGAACATGTTTGCTATATATAATGTTTAGGTATTTGCATGTTGGCGGACATCTATGCATTATGTTTATTGTTGCCACCTTCATTTTCGCAAACAGCAGCACTGTCTGCAGCTGTTTGCATCAGGTGTAGGTTTAAACTGGCCAAGAGTCTGAATGTCCGGAGTCCAAAGGCAAAGAAGTCAACAGTAAACCAGTTTGGTAAACTCAGTTACTGAGAAAACTTTACGAGCGGTCAATATGAATTGGTGAAAACCCTCAGCGGACCCTTATAGTCTATGTTCTTACAGAGTGGGAATGATGATTTATATAAGACATGGCAAAATAAATTGATCCTGTAAAAGCGGGGGGTGCAGCTACTCGGGACACTAATAGCTGACAGCTGGAGTATTAGATAATAATGGAATATTATAGTGTTTAATGACTGCAGAAAAATGACTGGACGACTTTAGATGTGTAAAAGGTTTTTTAACGTGCCAATGGAAATGGACAAGCAGTGATACGTTAATATCTTCTTACGTTATCATTTTAAAGAAGTCGGTTGTTTTCAGCAAGCCAAGTTTGTTTTCGTATATGTGTTCCTTAAGTACAGCAGTACTTTTGCTAATTTTCCAGAAAACTTGTTGGAAAATTGTCTGCAGGTCATCAGCTCATAAGCGCTGGGCCAGGTCTGCATCGCCTGCCCAGATCAGTGGCTGCCGAGGTGTAGAGACTTGAACAATCGTCTAAGAACCAGTTAAGGAGTGAATATTCCACAGATTACACACTGCTACAGATTTGGTCGACATTATAGGCACCCTTGCAGTTTAGGGATGTCATGTACAATATCATCAGAATTCACCAAATTTTGATCATCAGAATATTTTAATAGGAGGTTCAAAGTTGCACAAAAAACAAGATATCTGTTCCCACTCTTCAACTGCAGCATGTTGAACATCTTGAATGTTCACAACATTCCTTTTACCAACAGTAGATTTCAGCTCTTCCCAGAGGTATTCAGTCGGATTGAGATCAGGACTCAGTGTTGGCCAGTTAGCACAGTTCATTTTTCAGACTCATCGCTGTTGGAGTTTAGGCCACAACTGTTGTGTCATCGGCAGACTTGATGATGTGGTTGCTGTTGTATTTCACAACACAGTCTTGGGTTAGGAGAGTAAACAGTAGTGGGCTGAGCACACAGCTTTGTGGTGTAGTATTGTTCCCTGAAGGATGCTGTTTTCTCTAGGTAGGTTTGGGCAAAAATCAGTTGTGCCTTTTTATGTTTGTTTATGTTTATCGTTGCCCAAAAAGCCCCTCTGTACAGTGCAAGTTGAAACCTTCACTCCTGGTCACTCCAGGTCAGCTTTAAACTCTTTAAATGTTTTATGCTTTTTTTAAAAGTTTACACTAATATTTGTCTGTGATCAAATTTCCTCATCTCACAACACCCTGGGAGGTTCTTTCCGGCTCCATGTTCAGCAAACTTCTTAATAACATTGCTGACAGTAGAAATAGTGACACCGAGGCCTCTAGAGATGGTCTTGTACCATTTGGAATTTTTATGTTTGGTGATAAATGTTTCTGATTGTCTCGGCTCTCTTCTCTTCACAATAGTCAAATGGAATAGGGAATGAAAATGATGTTTTTTAGGCATTAAAGCCACCATTCATTGGTTAATCTTTGGATACTTCATGTCATGCGAGTTCTGGTGAGTCTAATTTCACTCCAATGAGAATCTAGTTCTTCTAACCAAAGTCATTTAATTTGTTCAAAAGAGACCAATCATTTTGTCACGACTACCTTTCAGTTTTTATACTTATTGTTATTGCTTTATCCTGTGCTGTTCTGTATCAAACAAATGAGTGCATTTAGAACAAAGCTGTTTCACTCCACTTACCTTTTCCAGGAAATATTATACATGACATAGCTAAAATGCACAGTGCCATTAATGTGAACCACAGCTGTATGTCTTTTCACAGTTATAGTAAGTATATAGTATAGTTATAGTAAATGACTGGCAGTTTCACTCATATTGCTCTGACTAATCGTTCTAGTTTATGGTCTATTTGTCAAGATATTAATTCTACCTTCATCTATGTACATATTTTTCTCCACTACTAGAATTCCACATATTCTCATCTCAAAACTGAGAGTTTTTAATTTCTAAAAAAAAATCCCATTTTTTGTTCCTTTCCATTTTGCAGCTTATTGACATCTTCAGTGTGGGAGTTGGTTGTTTAGTATGATCTGGTGTTCACATTTGTCAGTACAGCACTCAGTTAGTATCCAAACTCTCTATATCCAGTTGTTCGCAGTAACAGCTCTTGAAAATTAATTCCTACGTATTGGTATCTGAATGGAAACTTTTGCTGTAATGAATTTTTATCCAAAAAAAAAATCACAACATGAATTAAAGCCAAAATAAATGCTGTAAAAAAATCTACAAATCAATACCGTGCAGCCTGGTACAGTATATTGTAACACAATAATACCGTATGGATTGCAGTAAACTGTTGTGTACTGTTACAAATTTATCCGAAGCCATGTTGTCCCTTGGTTTTGGAAAATTCAAAAATGTTTTCAGGGGCAAATTAGATTTGGACACAGAGGGATTACTGTGTTTCTTTTTCCTGCAACTTCACTGAATTCAGTGAATTCTTTAACATCAGCTGTTTTCCCTTCAATCTTTATTCTCTTGTTCCCTCGGTCTCAACCCTCAGGTGTACGTGTGCGAAAAGCCCGGTTAAATGTGTGTATAAAAATCTTTGACTTTGCTCAGCACAAACTCTGTTTGAGTCACTCATGCAGAAATGGTTCCACAGCAACTAAACAATGGAATCTCTCCCAATATGCAGAAGTGTTAGTCGCTGCCCCTTCCCCAGCGACTTCTACACTTTCTTTTCCACCTTCCTAGCTGCCTTTGTGATCATTTTTCCCACACGTGTTTGTGCCATAGATAATGTTCACAAGATGACTGCCTGTGTCTTTCACTCTGCAAAACACGTGGACATGATGCTGTTATAGACTCTGTGTGACATTTCTAAATAAATGTTTGACATCTGGTGATCTTTATTGGGTTGTTGTGTGATCACAAATGTCGTCCGCAAAAGGGGGCTCATTTGGCCCCGGACACATCCACACGCACAGGTCACACACACGCACAAACACACTTACACACTGTTTAATTTGCATTCAGGAACACATTTTTCTGCTTATATTTTTTGTCTATGTGTATATTGTGATTTTTTTTTTTTTTAGTTCCATCCAGTTTTTGTTAAGTTTGTTCCTGTCTTCCTAGCGAGGGCTGTTTAAAAAGTGCAGTACGGAAAATCTTATTTTCCATGCTGGAGTTTAAAAAAGGAGAAACAGAGAGTGAAAAACACTTGTACTCACGCATGTTCTGACATATAGAAACACACAAGCACCGGGCTTCCATCTCACAATTGTCACACACAAACGGAGAAATACCAGGAGCACATTTTTCAACAGCTTCACCCCGGTTCATAAGTAACGTGGGCTTTGAATTTGAAGAAACGGTGTAGTATTATTTTGCTGAGAAGGCACTCACCTTAGGTGTGATCTGAGACCAGACTGGACCGGCACCCCTTGTGTTGGAGATCCCCAAAACCTGCTGTTCGAGTTGCTTGCTACTTGTCTAAAAGCTAAACCCAAGACCGAGTCTGGTTCCAAAACACCATCCGCCACTAGGATCTCCTCCTTTGATGTAGCAAATACCTTGCTGTTAAAAATTAATACAAACTAGGTTCCCACATCTGTGAAGTTCTGCGAAGGTTAATAATTCTAAAGGCATCTGCTTGAAGCTTAAAGATATTTGAAGCTGATTAAATGACCCAGGGAGTTTACCAGCTACACGGGCATATAAATCACTGCCTTTTTGCCAGGTGCGATACCGGTCAGGTGTGCAAAACAGCCAACATACCTGCAGCTGCTCCCAGCGTCAAACAGGACCAGCCTTCTTCTGCAAGGATGGTGCCCAGAAAGTGCAACTGGAAGCTGGCAGGGAGCTGAGGAGACTCTTCTCCAGGAGACTGATGACCTCTGTGATGCAGCTGTGACATCTAAGAACAACAGTTTACACTGGGGGACACATTAGCCAGGATGAGGGCCGCGAGGGGGACTGGTCTGCGCAGCTGCTGCTGCCTGCCCTGGTGGCTGGAGAGCTAACTGGGGGCCAAGTGGGACTCCGCTTGCATGGGAGGAGAACGGTCCACACTGTATTTTTTTATTCCATTAACAAATGCTCCAATCCAAAGTGACTCATACAGCATCTTAAGCTTATGTGCAGCCGGACATTTTTATTGAAGCAAGAAGGTGGCCAGTGAGAATCGCTCCTGAGGGAGCAAAAGTAAGTGCACCAGAGACCTTCTCACCCCAAGTATCTATAATACTTTGTGGCCTGAAAAACATTCAATAAAATCTTTCAGATGTATGAGTAATGTGAACAAGCTTTCTGTCAGGTGTCCAGGAGAGCTGCACTGAAATGACCTGCAACAGCTGGTAATCGTATCAGGTTCTGCCTGATCAGCGGTTTACCTCCGAAAAGACTGCTGGGAAACAGGGCTGAAAGCGAAAAGGCGAGCTGAAAAATCGGGAGCGAACATTTCCTCCTCGACGACGCGGACGAGTACCAAGAGCGGAAAGCATCACTGATGTGCTGCAAAATGAGATCCCAACAGGCACATAAATGCCATTACCACATCACAACGCAGATAAATTTCCCTGGATGCGACTCAGCTCATGACTCCGTTGCGTGATTGTTGTCATATTTCACCGGTTTTGCAATAGGTTCTTGACAAGTAACACTGACCCTCCTCTCCCAGCCCTTCTCGCTGAGTCTCCCGTTGCTTTTCCAATCTGGCAACAAGCGACTTTCGACTGCAGTCACCATTTTACGCAAATTCGGACTCCGTTTCTCTCTGTTTTGCAGACTCGCACATCCTAGACGCTCCGTCACGCACTAACTTACAGCTCACGTCATTTCCCACGTATAAAAAACCGCTAAGCTCTTTTTAAAAAAAAAAAAAAAACAAAAATAAGCCTTTGCGCTTATAGAATTGGATTTGCGAACGTTTTACTCACAGCTGGTGGTTTTACGGTCTGTCTATGCATGCAGATGTTTTTCGTGAAGCCGTTCAGACCAAGTACGGTACTCAAGGTTACAACAGAAGGGGCCCTTTTTGTGATCTGAACTGGCATCCTTTCACTCTCCAGTACTGTATAATTTACCCTCGGAAACCTAGAAGATTTACCGCGCACGCAGCCGAGTCACTCCAAATATCATTTTCAGCTTCAGTCAGATTAGATGCCCTTTATCTTAAACACCCTTGAACATAGATGCCTGTGTTATGTTATCACCACAGTCGAGTCGTGGTGTATAAGTAAAGCCTGTATTTAGCAGTTAATAGCCCATTTGTCATTGACTTATAAACAAATTTCACCTAATGCACTTACATGGTATTGAAACGGTCAGATATGATTTGTTACATCCTAACCATGTATATACACCAAACCATTAATGAGTGTTGAAGACATTTCCTTGCAAACATCCTGCTATGGAATCTGCTTTTTCCTTTTCCGGCCATTCGGATTCTCGCATCTCTTCCTATCGGAGATAATATCACGATTGGTTCCATGTTTTGTGCATTGGTCGAATCTGCGTGATGAAACACACACATTTCGTGAATTTTTCAACATTTTTTTGGCTTCGGAACTGTTCTGTCTTTTGTACACGCATTATATCGCCGCTAAAACATTGGATTTATTGTTTTTTTTTTTAATTTATCCTTGATCCGTTTTACTCATCCTTTGTTCCTGTGACCGTTAAACCCTCCTCTTGAACGTTGGGTTGGTACCATTTACTGAGGCAGAGGTCTTTCACAACTGCAGTGGTACATGACTTTTCAGATGGCAAAGCAGCCTGAGGGCTCGAGCTGCTTGTGGGATAAAGAAAAACTGTGATAATCCAGAGAAGGGCATCCAAACTGCACCAGCAGGTGTGCAAACCTGTAACATCTGGAAAGCATTAGCTTAGCATAAAGAATTGAAGTCTATATGTGGAATTACAAAACCCTACGATAAAACGTCGCTTGATCAGACAAGTTTGAGTGGAACTCCAGGCGACTGGCTCCCATCCTCCAGCTCCCCCTCCAGTCACCGACATCCACTTCTGACAGGGACAGATTTAGAGGATTTACCAAAGGCGACTGGGGACGTTTCTGTTAGTACTGTCAACATTGTGGTGGTGGGGGGAAAGGGAGTCTGCGTTCACTGTGTTTGAGAGCTTTGGGGCTGGTGTGTTGTTGTGCCTGGATGAGACACCAGTCCACACAGTCACACACGCTGTGACCAGCTCACCCGAATCACATGTGTTTGGACTGTGGGAGGAAACCCACACAGACCCAGGGAGAACGTGCCCACTCCACACAGACCGAGCTGGGTTCAAACCCACACCTGAACAGCTTGGGCGCTGTGAGGTCACAGTCCTGGCTGAAAACACTGTTTCCTTTTTTGTTTCCAACACTAACTGGAAGGCTGAGAAATGCTGTTTTTTTTTTGTTAACCTTGCAATAAGGTGACCCATCTGATTTCATCTTGGGGAACACGTGCAGGTTATGTGAAGGCGAGTGTGGAACCAGCACCGGGAGACTTTATGGACGCTGCGTGATATCGGGTTCAAGATCACGGCCTCCTCGCCCCGCTGCAGACGCAGGAGGCCGGATAAGCCAAACCTGCTCGGTGTTTATTCTGCAACGCTCTATAATTCCATCCCTAAGTAATCCACCGGGAGTTACGCCATCCATAGGAAACGGGGGAGGGGCACAGTGCTGCACCGCGGAGCCCGCAGAAAGTTAAAACAAGCAGACAAACAAACAAATAAACGGGATGCCGAGATGAAACAGATTTTGACACAAACAAAAAAAACCCTTTCCGTGAGAAAACTCGCCTTGGTGAGATGAATGGAGGAAACGCACCTTCGCCGAGTCCTGATCACTGAGGCAAAAAGAGCCCATTCGCAAGTGAGCCGACCGCATTCCCGTTCTAATGGGCCTATTAGAAAGCGCCTTTGCCTTTTCGATAAGATCAAAGCATTCCCCCGGACCAACCATTACCTTATTCTTTGGGCCATTATATACGCCATTACGTCAATTAATACTGCGACTGCAGCTGTGGGCGTTTAACTCTCTTCATCGCTGTCTGATCGGGGGGTCGGAGGCCGGGGAACAAGCATAAATCCCTATCGTAGGTGATAAGGTGGCTTGAATAAAAGCCTAAAAAGTGCACGAACGGCAGCAGCAGGTGGTGTAGCGGTTTGGTTATGGTGTCCATTCGCAGGACCCGAGTTTGAGGCCCACCTCTTGCTGCTGTACTCTTGATCAAGATACTTTCCTTCAGCTGCTGCGGTAAAAATTACCCAGTTGTATAAATGTAAGACGCTTAACAGCGTCGGTTGCTTTGGAGAAAAGTGTGAGTATCGTGTCTGTGCTGCGACCCACCAATGTTTAGTCGTACGGCTCATATCGATGAGTCAGCAGATATTAAACTGCTAAAAGAGATAATGAATCTTTTTGTTAAAGAGTTCCATTGTATTTTCCGTAAGATCCGCTGCAAGATCTTGGCGAGATGGTCAAAAAGTGCAGATGTACAGATAAAGTGTGGCGAATCATGGTTTTGAGGAGATGCCATGTGTTGCTCCCCGTCTCTGACCCAGTCCTCTTCTCCAGCCGCCAACAGCGCACCATGTGCATATCCTCCAACTGTCAGCTCATAAAGCGGCGGCCTGGTGGAGACCTGTCCGCTGTGGCTTTCCCTTCCCTGAGTGACACGTGACGTTTTGGTCCCAGCTTCACCCTGCAGCACGAGTAGGAAAAATAAACACACCCCCCCACCCCCATGGGTGGTCAACTCCTACACTTCCGCTCAAAGCTCCCAGGTCTCATCTTCCATCCTCGCTACCCTCACAATTATCCACAGTCCACTTTTTCATTCACATAAATACACATATAGTCCAGTCCCTGGCCTGACCAGACTGCGCAGTGCATCAGGTATTGGTTTTAAGGTATTTAAAAAGAATGCAAGAAATAATCTGAAAAACACCGACTCTTTAAAAACCCTGTTTTTAGGTGCAGTCAAGTCATTTTTGACTCTTGGCGACCATGTGGATGGTTCCCCAATATGATGAACGTTCTTAGTCAGGTCTTAACGTTGCCCTTTTCCCTTACCCTTCCATCCTGCCCAGCATCACATCTTCCTCTAATGACTCTTTCCTCCACACAAAGTAAGGAGGTCGGAGTCATTTGAGCTGCAAAAGTGAACCTGGGTGTGATGACTGGGTTCCTAGATCCTCCAACTTTCAGGACCTTTGTGAGACCATCTCCTGAACAAATCGAATCTTTGTATGTAACCAGCGAAGCTGTGAGCCAAGCCATCGGTTGGTAGATTATGTACTGGCTAGGTCTCCCATGTTGGGCAGCTCTCAGCTGAGGTGGCAGACTGAGAGAGAAGCAGAATCGGGCCAGAAGAAAAGTCTGGTGATCTACTTTCACATGGTGCTACAAAACCCTATGGATTCCACTACTGTACATCTTTTATTGTGTCATTTATGTATCATGAGCTACATCCCCAGTGACACCTGTGGCAGTTAGGATTAGCACACCTGTAACCTGTAACCCCTGTAACCTCTGCAACTGCTGTGACACTGTAACTCTGGTGACACCTGTGACACTATACACTGAAACATCTTGTAACCCCTGTGGCACATGTGACACTGTATACACTGCAACACCTGTAACCCCCGTGAAACCTGCAATCCGTGTGACACTGCGTACGCCGAAACATCCGTGACACCTGTGACACCGTAACCCCTGTGAGCCCAGTCATGCTGTAACATCCCTGACTCCCGTGACACCTGGCACAGCTGACTTCACCTGCCAGCCCGTGTCAGGACCTCCACCTTCAGCCGGCTGGGACGGCCCAGGGCCGCCAGGGATCTTCGCTCCTTCCACTTTACACATTTACAACAATATGCAGAAATGTTTATGTTGATCTGTGTCGAGTCAAACTTGTGTACATTACGGCGGAAAAGTCCCTGGTACTTCAGGCAATTATAACCCCCGAGTGTAAACAGACCTCCCCTCGTCTCAGTTTCCGACTGGAAAAACTGGACTTCCACTGTAAAATAAAAGGAACAATTTTTCTTCCCTCACAGGGGCTGAGGTGGTCTCCATAAACAGAAATGGCAACAGCAAGTGTTTCACTGTCCAAAACACTAACTGTCGCTTGCTTTTCATTCATTTGTTCCCGTTCGCTTCACTTCGCTCTGGGTCTCGTTCCATGACATCCACTCCTCTTGTTTATTGTTCCCGTAAAACCACTTTCTATCTAAATTTGTATACACGATTAAAATAACAGCACAAAGTTGCTACACTTAATTCTTTAGCATTAAATGGCGACCAGAAAATGAAAAAAAACTGTTAGAAATTAAATATGTTAAACTCAGTATAAAATGCACAAATATTGCAGTTTGTTTATTTTTCGATGGCTCAGATTGTCTGATGGTAATAAGACTTATCACAAGGAAAGTTGGACTTTTGCTGTTAAACATAGCAAAATGTCTGAAATAATAGGAAAACTTACAATTGTAGGCCACTTTATTAGACACACCAAGCAGGAGGACAGACCCACTTTTGCCACCCAGGACAGCATGACTCGGCAACAAAGGTTCTTACTTCATACTGGACTGACAGTTTCACACAATTTCTTTGAATTTTATGACTTCCTCAAGTTCATCAGCTGAACATTTAATCTGCCTAACATCCCAACCTCGTTCCAAAGATGGTCTACTGGCACGGGAGGAGGTAAACTGTCCTCTTTGTGGAACCATGAGGAGATGTTGTGTATTTTGTCACTTGGCACATTGTCCTGCTGGAAGTATCAGTTGAGAAAGGCCATCCTGGCCATGAAGGGATGGCTGAACCTGCTCAGTATTAGTGGAACTGTGGCACTTTATAACAATGAAATGATGCTATGACGGTGCTAAAACACCTGAAACACCTACAAAACCTGTTGTGTGACAAGAAATCATACCCCACCCCATTACAGCAGCACCAGCCACAGGTACCAGCGTCTCGCTCTGACCGCTTGCCTTCCCCGACCGTTGCGCTTGCCCTTCCTGCGCCTCCTCCGGCGGTCCGGCTCCGTCCTCCCCTGCAGCCCTCCGGCCACCCCGAGGATGGCGTGCTCGGTTCCGCTGAGTGAAGGCAGCCACACGAACAGTTACCTCGCCTGCCTGAACATCAGGTGGAACTGTGGTTCCCATCATCCTTTGCGCTGTCCATAGTTGATGTGTCCGACCGTGGTGGGAAGTCCAGTGCTTGGCAACAACCCCCCGAGGCTGTGTGGGGTGTCTGATTTTGGGGGGGGGGGTGTTGAGGTGCAGTTGTCCTTCTCTCGAGTAAAAGTAAACTTTGTAAGTTTGTTCACTGGTAAGTTTCCTTTAACTTTTTAGTTAGAGCCCTATTTTTGACTGTTTTAGATTTTACTGTCAGGTGTTGTGAATATTTGGTGGTTTTAACTAGGGTTTTATAAATTAGTTTTATTTTCTACGTGACGGTTTTAATTATTTACTGTAGTTGTTTTAATAGTTTTAATGATGATGAATGGAGTGATTGTAACTGTCGAGTGGGACAGTTTGGTGATGCTTGACACTCAATGCAGCTCCATTCTGATCCGGTATAAAAAAAAAAAAAAGAATAAAGCGTTTATTGCGCGATGATAAAAATACTATGACGTCGCTGCCATCTAGTGGCCGAAGTGCTCACTGCGCTACTGCGATCAAAATAAATCGCTTTGGGAGAAGAGAAAGTGATTTGTCATTTCAGTTTAAATGTGTACACTTTTTAAAAGCGATACATTCACTATCTTTACTGTCTTTCAGGTTAAATATCTGCAGCAAATGTTCTTTATGGCAGCTACAGCTTAGTTCTTTCCACCTCTATGGGCAACATAGCTACGTATTTGTTGCCTGCATGTCGGTCTTAGTCTTTTTTTCCCCATCTGTGGGGCAGATGTAACACCCTGGCCCATTTGTCCTCATTCTGAAGAATTTGCTGGGAACTGCCTGGAGGCACACGCTACTAATGTGTGCAGCGCTTGTGTGTTTTTTCACTGAGCAAAGACTGAACTTACGATGAAAAGTACGCGTATCGAATTTAAAGTCTGTGGCTGGAAAAACTAAGTTGAATATAAAGAGCAAAGAAACAAAACAGACAAACAAAAACAGCTTTCTGTATATATGACGACGACACAAAGAGGAAATCGTGATTCTTTCGATGATCGCAAAGTGCACCGTTACATTTCCACGACTGCTAGAAGGTTCATACTGTGAAATACCAACATACCAATAAGTTTCCAATAGTCCAATACCAATAAGTTTCCACCCAACATAATATGGTTCTTGTCCAAAGTTCTGTTTTGATCCATCAATCCACGGAACTGTCTTTCAGATGTCTTGAGAGACAGCCAGGTGTTTTTTTTAGTGAGCTTTGGTGTCTTCCTTACCTGTCTTTCATACTCCTGTATAATGTCTTTCTTAATGTTCTACCATGAAAATTGATTTGATCGCAGCAAAACACCTGTAATTCCCTGGTTGTTGTTCTGGGGTCATTTTGAGTCTTTTTAAGTTTTTAAAGTTTTTGAGTCGATTTTAAGCCTTGTGCCTGGAGAAGTTTTAGCAGGACAGCTGCTCACAGGCACATTCATTTCGGTTCCAGCTTTCTCCATTTTATGAGTAGGTCTCTAATGGTGGGTGGATTGAGGTTCAGAGCATTAGAAATGCCTGTGCATCATCACTGGAACCTGGAAGCTGCGTATGATCAGTTAAAGAACCAGAGAGACGATATTCTTTGTGATATATAAGCACTTCCCAGGTGGAGCTGAAGAGGACTCTCCTGCCTTGAGAAGACTGTGCCTTTTGCCTCTTGTTTTGCAGTTTGTTTCTCCATTTTTTTTGTAGCTACTATGGAACAGAGAGACTATTTTGAGTTTGGCACCCTTTTTGTTTTTTTGAACGTACAAACATACTGTGCAAAAGTCTTAGGCACCTGTGGGAAAAATGCTATAAAGCGAGGATGGTTCCAA
>UFQX01001022.1:0-104574 GCA_900497675.1 Arapaima gigas
GTTACAAATACAGGTTCAAGAGTGGAGCTACCATCAGTCACCTTCTGTACCTGGATGACATCATGCTGACAGGGAAAGCGATAAAGACAGAAGGAGTTGAACTTCCACAAGGCCACATAACAGACATGCAGGACAACTACAAGTACCTGGAGATCCTCAAGTCACATGGGACCCATGCGGCAGAGACTAGGAAGATGGCAACACGCAAACACCTCCGCAGAGCAAGACTGACCGGGAGGTGACAAGATCAGAGCCATCAATATCAGTACTTTATCAGAAAGGAGTCAGGTTAGGACATGAGAAAATGAAGCAAACTTAACCCAAAAACCATGTTTTGGCAGATTTTTAAATGTACTTTCAGATGAATATGCTGCTTGCAACACATTTTGCCTACACACACACAGGACACACACACATTCATCTCAAATCTGGAACTACTTAAACGCAGTGCTTTTGGGTTCTTCCATCTGAACTGTGAAAGTGGAAGTACCTGGTCTAAATGTTGACTTACACAAGGCCATGGATGATAGTCACACTCCTATGAGATTATGGACTGTAGGTTGAAGCACTAGAGTAATGATCTTTTGTGCCTTTAAATCCGTTCCTGATCTTGATAACGTCAAACATTCTGGTTTTAGATGGAGCGAACGACATGGATGTGGAGGTAAACGCTGACGACTTTCCCCCAACATACCATCACGCATCGATCTGAGAGCGTGGGCACGTCGTTGAGCTCCACGCGTTGGAGACAACTGCATCCTGCAGCAACACCTTCGAGGCCGTCCGCTGTGACCTGAGGAGGAGGACAGAGACCAGAGACCAGAACGAACACCAGCACAGCAAGCGGGAGAGAGACGGGTGGCCCAACTGACCAGGTTAAATGGAAAGAATGTGGATCCTCAGGCTCAGCAGAAGTAAAGTATTGTGGTCATCAGAAATGTGAAGGTGTCAGGAAAATGGGGGCAAATGATTAATAGTTGTAGTTTTGTCGAGAATAACTGCAGCGAACCTACAGCGTTGTGGTCCCGTGCAAACCGTCGATAAAGGTAACGAAAGCATCACCGTTTCATTTTGGAGGGAACTTGCATTTGGATCCTGGCAGCAGCGTCAGTTCTGTTTTTAATTCAACGCTGCGTAGATTCTGCTGCCCAAAGCGGCGTCGGATACTTTAAGCCTCGCCGTGCGATCACGAGAACCCGAGAAGCCAGAAATTGGGCAGCTGTTATCGCCGCAAGTACGTCTAGGAGAAGCTCGCCGTTTCAGCCGAACCCCATAAAACGAGCAGAAATTTGTCTTAGGCAAGAGGTCCGAGACCCTTGCGTTTCGCCACCGTTCAGCTGAAGGTGACACGCAGGTACTTAACGCGTTTCGGTCCAAAGGTAGCTGTTTCGACTGCCTCTTGCTCCCTGCTACACGCAAAGCGCCGGAATCCACACGCGCTGTGCCAGCAGGACCGGACTTTCCGATAACATCCCAGAGTCGTAATATCTTCGTTCAGCTGTGGCATGAAATTTTGTTTTTATAAGTTTCAGATCTCATCAGTCATGTGAACTATAATTATTGTGGTTAATTACAGCTTTGTTTGCAGAGCGCTGGCGCCTCGCGTCTGCCCGGCTCCTCAGTTTGGATCTGGGTTCGAACCTGACTTCTGCCCGGGTGAAAAATGCCTGTTTTCCTCACGTTTGTTTCTTTCAGACGCTTCCACAGTCCAATTACGTGTTTTTTTTTTTTTTTTAGGTGAACCAGCAATTAAATTGGGCGTAATGTGCGCACGAGTCCCATCCAGGGTGTATCCTCCCTTATCCTGTTGCATTCTGGGACAGATGCTGGGACAAACAACCTTGAACTGGACAGGCGGCTTTGCAAAATGGGTGGAAATTTGGATTAAAAGTGGGGGCAAAACAGCAGCAGCCCGGGGCGCTACATTGCAAAGCCAAGTCGTTTGGATATTTCATCGTTGTTTCTAAACCTAAACTTTGGATTTTCATCTTTTTTTTGATATTTCTAACAAAAATGTGACTGTTCCGCCTGCTGGGCTGCAGGACAGAGAGCAACGCTATGCGGAGGGGCGCAGTGTTTTGGAAATGTGGCCTCCAGCGTCCCCATGGAGAGCTGCTAGCGTGGAGAGCTTCCTGCAGCCTGGACTGACATGGAGGCGGCCTAGCAACTGGGGGGCCATCTGCAGCCGGCGTGGGGCAAGCATGGAAGGGGGGGGGTTGCCCCAGAGACAGACAGAAAAGGAGAGCGTGGGAGAGGAGAGGGAGGGACGGAGGGAGAGGGAGGAGAAAGAAGGAGAGAGAGGCATAGGCCAAGGAGGCTGAGGGGGAACAGGCAGTGTGTAATTTAAAACCGGCCGAGCCTGTCAGCTCCACAGTGCCCCTGGCAGCCAGTGTGGCTGGTGGTCCATGCTGTAAGGGTCCGCAGGGGGAAGTGACCTGGTGCAGCTTGCGCGGACCCACCTGAGTGCAGCCCGACAGGTCCAGGTGGAGCAGCTTGCGGCAACCTTTCCCCACCGCCAGGTACTGTAACCCTCTGTCTGTGAACCTCCGACAGCACGCCAGGCTCAGGTACTGCAGGTTCTCACAGCACCTAGCGGGGGCACACGGCACGCGGAGGGATGGAGGTACAATGCTTGTTACTGTCCGTCTCGGTGCGGCCACCTTCGCAAGGGAAGCGAACTTGGGGCAGGAGCTGTCACAGATACTTGTGAAACGCTTAGATCCAACAGCGTTCCAGGGTCTACGCTGCGCGCGCTACTGCAACGGACGCCGGTTGTTTTACGGTAACGTCCCTCATCCTGGTCTCGCAGTACAGTGTAACAGTAACAAATCAGTGTTAAGCACTAAAAAGCACCATTTAATTTCCACTTCCACCCACGTCCTGGATTGTTTTAAACTGCAGTTCTCCATGTTGCAGAGCTAGCGTAGCTCTCAGACAGATCATCCTGGATGATGAATGGAAACACTTTGTCTTTGCGACCCGTCTCCCTTTTTGCTTGCGAAGCTCAAATGGTTTTAATTAGGTGCAGACGGCAGCGTAAGGTCTCGAGGGTTGCAGGATCTAGGGGGGTGGGGGTGTTTCCAGCCACAGAGATGGCTTTGAAGATTGGGGGTCACAGCATTCAGAATTTTTCAGGCTGGGCATCGGAAAAGCTCCCCCTCCCCGTCCGTACAGTGAATTGACTTTGTATCAACTTTTACCAGCTATTTTAATTCTCCGCTGAGAAGTTGAATCTCTGCAAAAAAAAGAAAAGTTCTCAGCCATTCCTATCCACCCCCCCGAAGTCCCTCTGCTCGCTGAGGCTGATGCTTTAAACATGGTCTGGTAAAACGTCCGGCCGCAGCTGTTAGTCAGTGTCTTTACAGTCGAGATGTTCTACTGCCAGTTCCTTCACCTTCAGCAGTAGGAGAAACGCCTTTGGTGCATCAGAGCGAAACCAGCGCAGTGATTTGCATTTTATTCCGGTGGCTGCAGCTCGACACCCAAACGCGTTTTGTAGTCAGTAAATATTAACCTAAAAAAGGCAGCAGGTGGTCAAATCCGCCACCGCACTGAGGTCCGACTCCAACTTCCCGCTGCAGTACCACCGAACTTAACCCAAAATTTCTCCAGTACCAATTGCCCAGCTGTGCAAACAGGCAAATCGCTGCCTAAAATTGCAGGACACTCTGGAGAAAAGCAGCCGTTACATGAAAGAAACGTAAACACCGCGTCCGTGTTTCGGAGGAAGGATGGAGGCAAATGACGGCCTTTCCTTCTGAGACGTCTTAGATTACCTGGAAAGTCTCTTCAAAGTGCTGTCCGTGACAGATGTGCAGGACAAATTCAAGTAGAGCAGAGCGGGGCAGCCGTCCAGAATCACTCCCACGCTTTCATCCTGCGGAGATAAACCACTGTTATCCACAAACACTCGGTGTCGTCAAAAGCGTGTGGAGCGTTGAGCGGTCGCCGCTACTCACATCAGCGTTGCTACATTCCGACAGGTTGAGCTCCTGCAGGTTCTTGCATTCACCTGGGAGACGACAGGAACGGACCACTGCTGACTAGGGGTCGGTACACTGCATTACAACAGGAGTGCTTAATCACCAGAAGGTCGTGGGGTCCAACGCCAAGCGTCGGAGTGCTGTCGCGTCCCGGAACCAGGCGCGTAATAGTTTTTTTTTTTTTTTTTTAAATCGCCCAGCTGTGAAAATGTGAAGCTGCACTCGGTGGACATCCGTTTGGGGATCAGCAGCTGCCAAGTAAATAAATAAAAAAGAAAGTAATAGTGCAACACAGCAGTCTGGCTGGCCGGTGCAGGCCTGGACCCAGGTCTGAGTATCCTTGAACAAGCTACTTACCCTGAATTACTCCAGTAAAAATGACCCAGCTGAATAAATACACAAGTTCAATCCAGTTTATTTTTATAGAGCCCTTCATCCTACACGGTGCCCCAGAGCACCGAAGAACAGATTAAAACGAGGAAAAACATGACCAACGTTAAGTAACCCTGCAGGTAACAGGGTGGTTATAGGAGTGATGACAAGAGGAACTACACTAGGCAAAAGTGCAGTGAAGTGACCTTGAAAGCTGTGATACAGAATGGAAATTTAGACGGCTTTGCAGTGAAAAGCAAGGCGATTGCAGGAATTACGGCAAACTGTATAGATACACCCTCAGCACGCTGTGCTTGAGGTCATCGCTTGCTGTTGGCCGGCTTTATTACATTTTTGCCCCCTTTCAAAATTTGGATGCTAATCCATTGAGTATCGGTGGTGGAATCAGTCATTTTGACCGGAATCTTTGTTATCCAGACTAAGATGAATCATCGAAGACACTTCCAAGAGAGATAACTGTTTATCGCACTAATGATACGGTGCGGTGATGTCAGGGTGAGACGCCACTCGGGAGAACACGGATGAGGAACAGCAGCTTCAGGCAGACAATCGTATAAAGTTTCCACCATTTCAACATACCTGATGATGCCTGAAATAAGCCAAGTTCTTACTTTCCCAAACAGACACGTCATTTCTTACACATCCTTTGATCTGTGGGTGCTGACCTGTGAGTTAAACTTGGAGCAACATTTTATACACACACACACACACACACACACACACACATATATATATATATATATATATATATATGTTGTGATGTGTTGTGAATATACAAATGGTCGGTGGATATGAGTAGTGGTGGTGGGGGGTAATGGGGTTCAACAGCCTGTGGTAGGAAACTGTTCCTGAGCCTGGTGGTTTTGGCCCTCATGCTGTGATAGCATCTC
Source organism: Arapaima gigas (assembly GCA_900497675.1). Lineage (NCBI taxonomy): Eukaryota > Metazoa > Chordata > Actinopteri > Osteoglossiformes > Osteoglossidae > Arapaima > Arapaima gigas. The sequence continues at coordinate 5,267 of UFQX01001022.1, forward strand.
CCAGAAGGCAGCAGTGAAAACAGATGGTGGAGAGGGTGGGATCAGACCGTGGTGATGTTGTGAGCTGTCCTGAGGCACCACTTGTTATCGGTGGTCTGGATGGTAGGCAATGAGGTTCTGATGATGGACTGGGTAGTCTTCAGTACCCTTTGCGGAACTCCCCAGCCAGAGGCAGTGAAGTTCCCACACCAGATCGAGATGCAGGAGGTCAGGATGCTCTCTGGCACAACTGTAGAAGCTGGTGAGGATGGGGGGTGGAAATCTAACTCATTTCAGTCTCCTCCTCAGGAACTGGAGATGATGTTGTGCCTTTTTCTTCAGACAGGTTGTGTTGTGGGTCCAGAAGAGATCTTTGGTGATATGCTCTCCCAGGAACTTAAAGATGGTACAGCAGTGAAGCTGGTGCACACCAACACACAATGGAGTGTGAGCAGTTCAAGTCCTTCTGAAGTCAACAATTATCTCCTTAATCTCATTGACAATGAGAGACAAATTGTTGTCCTTACACTAGGCTAAAAGCTGCTCCGTGTCCTTTCCGCAGGCTGGCTCATTGTTGTTGCAGATGGGGCCCACGACTGTAGTGTCAGCAGCGTACTTGATGATGATGTGGTTGCTGCTGTATTTGGCAACGCAGTCATGGGTTAGAAAGGTAAACAGGAATGGGCTGAGCACACAGCCTTGCGGAGTGCCAGCGTTCAGGACAGTAGTGTGGGAGGTGTTGCCCTGTATCCTCACAGCCTGCGGCCTGTTGGCCAGGAACTCCAGGACCCAGTTGAACAGAGGGATGTTCAGACCCAATGAGGACGGTTCACTGACCAGCTACTGGGGGTTGGCGGTATTAAAAGCTGAACTGAAGTCATCGAACAGAATTCTGACACAACAGTCTTTTACCCACTAGGTAGGTCAGGGCCACCTGCGCAGCAGCAGTGATGGTGTCCTCAGTGGATCTATTGGGGCCACAGACGTACTAGTTGGCATCTAATTTGGGAAATGGGATGCAGGCCTTGACGTGTAACATGACTAGACTCTCGAAGCACTTCACGATGACGAGGGTGAGTGCAACGTGAAGGCAGTCACTGAAGCAGGACCCAGGTGAATTCTTGGGGACCAGGGTCATGATGGTGCATTCAAAGCACTTGGTAACAGTCTGAGCCAGGATGGTGTAAAGACTTCCACAAGTTCACTAGCACACTAACACACGGCTGGGGATACAATCTGGACCTGTACACTTCCGTATATTGACAAAAAGATGTGATCTCACTGTTCCAGGTGGGGTTGGGGTGCAACCTTGTCAACCGCGTCATGGATGTTGGTATAAACAAAGCCCAGAGTGTTCACACCTCTGGCAGAACAACAGACGTCAAGATGTTTGTTTCGCTGCGGGCATCCATGGTGTTGGCCCTGGGTGGAATGTACAGTGAAAAGCAACACGGCGTTAAATTCCCTTGGCAGATTGTGGAGGCAGTATTTTATTATTAAAAACTCAGCCACAGGTGCACAGTGAGGAGAACTGAGAAAAAAGTTTGTGTGCCAAAAAAAATTCATGTAAAAACATAAACCGGGGCTACAGGAAGTCTCTGTCGCGTTGTTTCTCTCTGTCCGGAATCTAAGAAGTCCTTCTGAATCAGTCGAGTCGGGGATGTTACTGTGCAGCCATGTGTGTTCCAGCATGTTTAGATTTTTCTCCTCCTGCGATGGTGTGTAGAACTGCACTCTCCCTTTCTCCACAGCAGGCTGCAGCTGAAGGTCTTCGTCACCATCTCCAGCACCACCTCAGTCCCCCGTTTCCAGCCTCACGGTGAGCCTCGTCCCCACCTCTGCCAGCCAGAGGATGAGGGCAACCACAGCTCTCCTCATGCTCCTACTCTGGGGGTGTGTTACACTTGGATGGGCACGCCGCCATGACAGGCACGGCAAGGCTCGCGGAAGAGTCCGGAAAGGCACGGGAAAGCGCTCAATCAGCGAATGTAAAGAGTTTACAGATGCTGGGGAGAGGTATCTGGACTGCCAGGACCGCCAGCTGACTGCAGTACCCACAGGCTGGCGTGGCAAAGTAGACCACCTGCTTCTGGCCCGCAACAAGATTCAGATATTACCACACAATGCCTTTGTGCACTTCAAAGGCCTGAAGAGCCTGGACCTGCAGCAAAACCTGCTGGCTGGGATTGAGGCAAATGCCTTTGCTGGTCTCAGTCAGTTGACCACACTGCTCCTGCAGCATAACCATCTGCGCCGCCTCACTGAGGAGGTGTTGCTTCCACTCCCCCGACTCACTTACTTGCGTTTGTATGACAACCCTTGGGACTGCCAATGCCCGCTGGACAGCCTGGTCCGGACCTTACAGGTGCCAAGCAAGCGTAACCTGGGAAACTATGCCAAGTGCGCTGGGCCTCCTGCTCTCCAGGGCCGGAGGCTGAAGAAGATCAGGCCAGAGCTGCTGTGCCCTGAGCTGGAGGACAACATTCTGCAGGAACCCAAGGGGCCCTCACAGGACCGTATTCCCATCACTAGTCACCTCGATGTCACCACAGCCTGCCACATCTACATGGTCCCCAAACCTGTTATGGACTGTCAGAACAGAGGTAGGTACTGGGGCGTATGGGTATTGGCAGGGATTCCGGCCACAGCAGTGCCAAAAGAGTAATGCTGTGTGTAGGGGAGAATACTGTGAGAATATTTACAGATTGTAAAAGTTTTAAATCCAGTGTCACAGGGAAACAGTGGTGAAGAAAAATCAAAGAAAGCTGGAATTGTGTATTTTGACCGCGCTCTTCCACCCATCCTAAACAGAACCAGAGAATTATATACATAGGGAGACCTCCTGACCATGATGTAAAGGTTCACGCAGTAGCGCACCTTACTCGACATGCTAGTCCCACCTCCAAGCCTTTGTTCTGCTGGCGTGGGACCGATTTACATAAGCGCGGAAAGTTCTATTATCTGGTGACTTTTAGTGTGATTTGTTGCCTGTGCAGTCAAAAAAAACTGCACTAATAGACATACTTAATTTATTCAGTGAGTGGTTTCTGTAAAAGTCTCAGATATAGCTACAATACATTAAAAATCTGCTGTAAGATTTTCAACATTTTTATTCATTTGGACCAAGTTTAAATGTGTCATGGTGATGCAGCCAGTATTGCTGCCGACTCACGGCGCCTGGGCTGTGTGAGTGCGGGTTCGAATTCAGCTTAGTCTGTGCGACATTTGCACGCTCTCCCTCTGTGTGTGTGTGTGTGTGTGTGTGTGTGTGTGGCCACCCTGTGATAGACAACCATCCCATTGAGGATAAATGATTAAGGATAATGAATAACCAACCATCTCTGTAAACTCCTGTTCAATGTTCTCCGTAAACACGTGAAGTGTTTGTAATCTTATCGACCACCGATGGTACGGCTATTAGATACGGATAAGGGGGTTCCAGTGGTCCACAGCAACAGTGGAATTAATCCAGTCTGACAATTCTACCTTTGAAGGTACTGCCAAAGAAAGTTGCAACTTGAAACCTCGAAACAAAAAAATCCGGGGAATTAACCCTGATCTTAGGTGACCTTTGAGAAAACAGGGTTTATCTGGGTTTACTAATTCTCCCAAATCAGGGTAATGAGAATGGGAAGGACTTCAGATGTCAGGAAAAACTTGTTTGCACATCATCAGGGCCAAATAGAACCACGCCTCTCACACGTGTGACACCGCCGGGGCCAAGAAGCACCGAAGGAAGCATCTCCTCGGTTGGTCTTCAGAAGGCAGGTCCCAGTACATCCTATGTAATACTGTACGTAAAAAAAGCAACCGGCAATCTGTTTCTAATTTCTGCGAGTCTGTTTAAGATCAGATCAGTATAGTCTGTCCCACAGCACCAAAACCTAAATAAAATGTTTGTTTCAAGAGAGTACTGGAATAATAGCTGAGTTGGGGAAAAACCAGTTCTGTGGAATGATGCTGACTAAGCATGGATTTGGAGACGGCTAACCAGGGTTGACTCAAATTTAGGAGCCAGGATACATAAGCCGAAATGTTATGCTGAGCAAAGTGAAATCTCATTATGTTCTTCCACTACCTGAAGCTGCTGCGGTCCAAAAAATGACTGAATAGATTCTAATGTGTTCTGGCGCTGAGCAGTGGAAAGAAAAAAAAAAGAGAGCGAGAGAGAGCTGCATAAGAGAGGTTTTTGGCAAGAAAGAGAATAGATTTTACAGAAGCTTCCTTCGCACTGCATGTTCCACCTGTGACTTACTTCCGATGTGTTTGGCGGAGCTCGCTTTGGGGTGTATCTGCAATAGTTCCAGGTGGCCTGGAGATCCGGGCACCTTGTGGAGGTCAACTGAATATTTCTTTGATCAAATTCAGACATCTCGCAAAGACAAGAAGAGGCCCAGGGCTGTGCTACCTGTAGATGTACTAAACACCCAGAGTCAGGGATGACAGCATAACAATAATAACGCTGGTTCACGTGACAAAGAAAAAAATATTCACACCCACATGGATCAGAAAAGGTGGTCAGAGCTGCTGCAATGGAGGAACATGAAGGTCAGCCTCCATCAGAAGGTTTTTCCTGCTTCTCCGACATTTGCAGCATTCGCGTCTGAGGACGAGAAGCACGACTGCTGTGTCCATTTGTGACGCAGTAAGACAAAATCCAGACAGTGGATTTTCCTCCATTCGCCATGGGTCCAGGAGACAAAGTGGACTCGTGTTCTTATATAAAACCCCTATCCAGCAAGAGTCTTCTAATTTTGGTCTGTGGCCTCGATTCCCTGAAACGCCTAACGCCGCACAGCAGGAGCGGTTTTAGAACCTCCCAGCTCCCCTTGCACAACTGCAATTTTCATGCCACAACTTAGACAGAAGTTCACGGAACAAAATACTGCAGTGTGAAGGGATCGGGGACGGAGGGAAACTGAGTTCTGCACGATATCGATATCAATCTTCTGTCGGTCGGTCTAAAGAGGTCAAGCATGGAACGCTTCTTCTGGTCACCGCTGTGGGTGCGTTTTACTCCCGGTTTGCTTCGCTCTACACCAGGCATGTAGCTCACGTCCGAAATGATGTGTAATATTCGGCACACGTTGACTGATTTAATCTACAGATGTAAGCGGACACATTTAAACTTGGTCCAGCAATGTAAGCTTTGCTCAGCTCCTCATGCTTCTGATGGAAAAAAAATTGCAGGGATGGTGTAGATGGACAAGCCTAACTGTAAAAAAAAAAAAACAAAACATTTGGCTTGGCAATACTTTACACACTTCCAGCTTTAACCCACATGTAGACATGACTGTGTAGGTGTATCCCAGCTTCTCATACCTCCTCCCCAAGGGCCAAATCGCACAAGCTGGAAACCTGCGCTGAGAGTATTTCCATGTGCCTCCGTGTGACTGATGTAAGAAGTGGAAAACAGAGTCGTGCCGCTTCTATTTTCACTCAGACGAACGTCGACGTGTTTCAGGGCCGTTCCGTTGAAAAGACCCTTCGAGATCTGTGCATCTCCACGCGTGCGGCCAGAGGACAGTTCATTTCATTGCGCTGATCTAACCACTAAATTCCATGCAGTAATAAATTATTTTAAAAAAGACAAGGCATCTGCATGTAATGTAGAAGAGTGTGTTTCACGCCGTGTACGTTTTATGAACCAAGTATTCCTATTTCAGTGCATTTTACGGGGATACGATTCCCTCATCGCCGACCACGGCCGCATTTCGGTGCTTTACGGCGCAAAGTGCTGCAGCTTCAACAGATGTTTCTGTCTGATGAAAACTTTGGAAACGAGTTTTCCGTTTCAGGCAGCTTGAGATTAGTTTTGCATCCATTCCGAACATGTGGGAATTCTTTATGAACATCCTGGCCTGCTCAAAATCGCAGAAACATACCCCGCGTGTTGAAAAATGGTTTTTCCCCGACAGCAGCTGGGAAGCATAAGCATTCAGCTTAACCACCCAAGGGCATTTTACCAGAGTTGTCTGTCTATGAGAAAACCTCACCCCCCACCCCCACTCATCCACAGACTTGAAGAGTGTGCCAGCAGACATCCCCCCATACGCAGTCAAGGTGGATCTGTCCAAAAACAACATCAGACACCTGAGGAATAAGGTCTTCATGGGCTCCAAGGACCTGAGATCGCTGAACCTCAGCAGTAATGGCCTCGAGCACATTGACACAGGTGGGTACAGGTATAGGTGAGTACTGGTACTGCCAGACACAGATTTATACAGGACTAATTCACACTGGCCATTGTGAGCCTCAGAATGTGGAGCGTCCATTTCATGTGAGCCCAGCTCAGCGACGCGCCTTCAGAAAGGCCGTGACTTTCTTAAACAGGGGGGACATTTTTCGTCCTGAAAGTATATGGTGACGGAAACAAAAGCTCAGGCTCACTAGGGGCCTCCATGTCCTCAGCAAGACTGTAAACCATTGCTTCTGAGGTGCAGAAGGAAGGTTACACATAAATCTCAAGAATCCCATCGCAGTACCATGTACTTCTCCACACGGTGCAACGCGCTCCCTGGAGAACTGACCCGCCCCCCCCCCCCGCGGAGCACGAAGCCTTTTTCCTCCGCGGAGCTGAACAGCGAAAGCATCACCTTAACTTCCTGACTGAATATAGACCGTTATACCTTATTATAAAACTCAACCCAGTTTTACAGTCTTATTCCAGATAATTTTTTATAACTAGCAAAAATGACGAAAACTCAGCTTTACCAAATGGATGTGAAACGGCTACCGGGGTAAAGGCGAATTGTTCTGGTATCGCAGTCTGACGTCTGTTTTTATACAGTAAAGCAGGGACAAAAGGACAGACAGATGCGGTTCCTCGGACTTAGCGTGGCCTTCAAAGCTGAAGCATCGCGGCTTCCCAGCCGCTTGGTTAGTGAGGTCAAAAGAACTGGTCAAAGGACCTACTAACTCCTGGCGTCCATCACCTCGCTCTCTTCCGGTCGCGTCCGAGTCCCGACTTGTACTCACTGTTGTCCTCCCGCAATTGCATTCTTGCTACTGACACACCGTGTCGCTCTGACAGATGCCTTCGCCAGCCTCTTGTACCTCCGGGAGCTGGACCTCTCCAACAACAACCTGCACTATTTCCAGTACGGTGTCCTCGAGGACCTCTACTTTGCGCGGAGGCTGGCGCTGGGCGGGAACCCCTGGGAGTGCGACTATAACATCCACTACCTGGTGTACTGGCTAAAGCTGCACCCCGCCGTCGAGCACTCTGGCCTGGTGTGCCGCTTGCCGGCCGAGTTCGCCGGCTGGACCGTGCACGAATACATCAAGACCTACACCGAGGACTGTCCCAAGGACAAGCTGATGGACCCGAATGTGGCCCTGGATGGAGGTGTTCAGAATCCCAACGCCCTGGAACCCAATGACCAGGACCCCAATGCTCTGGAAGTAATAGCAAAGACTGAGGAGGATGAGAAAGCCTTGCTACCGCGGCCATTTAGTGGGGCGAAGACGTACAAAGTCATAAGGTTATAATTTAAAGCAAAAACTGTCTGTTATGGTAAGACGTTCCACTTCGGTCTGTATCAGATGCCACAGTCGTTTCCTCTTGCCACTTCCTAACCATAGTAATTATTTTTATTTTTAAGTTTTCTGCTCGCATTACACACACACACACACACACACACACACACACACACACACACACACATGCACACAAAAAAAGTTGTTTAAAATTCACCATAATTTGTATCCGTTGTTCCTCTGTTGGTGAAATAAAAGTGAACGTGCCTTTGGAAAAGGATTAGCGACTGTGTGAAAGTGGAAGGTGAACGCAGGGCCCCTGGAGGGGCACGGATCGGCAGATCTTTAGGTTACCAGCCCGTGTCCCGAACCAGTTTGCTAGCCACTACTCACCCACGCAGCGGAAGCTCAGCCAGCGGAGGGTCCTGCAGCCGCGCATGTTCAGGTGGACTATGAACGGGCGGTACGTCCGCAGAATCTGGACCACGGTGCCGTCTGCAACGCGGTGCTTCTCCGATGAGAAGTCGATCTGACACGTGGAAGAATGGGGTAATGTATCGCCCTGGGAAAGTCATTCTTTTCCAAAAAAAAAGTGCAGCTCAGAACAGTTTCCTGACTCAAATGAAAGAAACAGTGATTTGCAGTGATTTACCTGGCTCCACAGGCAAGGAGCGTGGGTGATCGCCTTCCAGGTGCTGCACACCAGGGTGCATCTCAGCAGGTCTCCGAAGGACAAGAACTGGAAGATCTGCACACGACAAAAACTCACATCTCTGCTCCCCGCAGCTTTTAACAGACAATAGCAAGTCCTGCGGAAGAACAAAGATGGTCGTGCGTAACAAGCTGATCTGTACGGAATAAAACCTGGATTTTCTTCTTATTCTAGTCCTGCACGGCGCTTTGGTGATGAACGAATATACTGACGTTTTGAAGTATAATCAGACTGCGTAATTAGAAGCCGTTCCTCTGTGTTTGAAGAGCATCTTTAACCCATCCCATACAAGATGTTTTTCACTCTTCCACCCACCATCTGCCGTCCTTTAATCTGACCAGCAGCTCAATCAAGCTGGACCACAGGCCACATTAAGGCCAGGAGTAGAGAAGGGAATCACGGCTCTGTAGTGGTTATGGTCCGTGGAGCGGGAGATGAGGTCTCCTCAAAATACACGCCTGCTCATCAGCAGACAAGCCTCATTACGGCGTGATCCCTCGAGAAGATGGAGCACATCAACAAGCACGTCCTTCTCAACACGTAGACCTCAGAACTCCTGCCCCCGACACCAATCGTCTCGCAACCGGACAAATTGCGTCTGATCTCTGTCATCAGGTTTCTACTGCTGTTAGAGCCGTCTCTCATTTTCTAACCAAAGTCTTTTGGTTATTAATGCTGCAGGAACATTTGCAAAATTTTAATTTTAATATTTAACATTGTCATTCATGCTAAAGCACTGAAAATTTAGTACATCTGGGGGGAGCGCTGTGAAAAAATGCTTATCATTACCAACATGTCAAAGAAAAGTGGACATGATCCACCTTGAAGCAAAGAAAAGCAGCCCTTCTAAAGTAGAGCTGTACCTTCAGGGCAAGTTTCCACGGCAACATGGACACGCCGTCCTTCCCGTGCCCCTGGGGGGTGTCGGAATCAGTCCTCCTCACGTCTCCCAGCTCTGTCTCCAGCCTCTGTCAAGCGTGCCGACAGGTCAGACACGAGAAGAATGCGGAGATGAGACTCACCAACAGATGGTTTCGCAAAACGTCTTCCTACACAAGTGAGATATCGTCTGGGCTGTGAAACCTCACGGACCTGAGACCAACACCGGTGTGTTTTAGTCCTGATCTTGACAAAAAGCCGTTACCAATGCAGCTTCGAGAAGACTTTCGGTCCACCGGCGCCCAATGTTCTCCTCAGTTACCGCGTGCTCCATGTAATACGGTTAAAGCAGCTGTGCCTCAGGAACCCCCATGAATATGAAATTGAGCAAAGTACCTCAAAGTACTCCTTAGTCTCCCGCGAGTCCTGAGCAATGCGCTGCCACGCATGGAAGATCATTTTGCAAAGGACTGTGTTGCACACTCTCCTGATTTTCTTCACAGCTTCTGAAAAAACACGAGCAGAAGAGCTAAAAAAACCCATGAGACCTGGTTGGGGGTGGGCAGGGGGGCATCACAGGTAGAAACCTACCTTGCTGCTTGTCCTTTTGCACCTGCAACCAGTTCATCCACCTGCGTAGGGTGGTCCGCAGCATCTTCTGCACATGGTGCTCCTTGGCTGCACTCATCTTTAATGCCAGCAGTGCAGCCGCCCTCCTCCTGCTTAAGATGAACTGTGTCCAAGCTCTGGTGATAAAGGTGGGTCGGGGGGGGGGGGGGNGGGGGGGGGGGGGGGGGGGGGGGGGGGGGGGGGGGGGCATTATTAATTCATTGTGCGGGAGGGATGGCTGTTCAGGGGGAAGACAATAGACCTCAGCGCCTCCTGTATTCTGATATGAGGCACGTGGCCGCTTGGGCATCTCATGTGCCACCGACAAGGTGAGTTTGGCAGCCTGAGAGACACCTGATGGAAGTTTTGGACCAATGGGAAACTCACCTATTTCCCTGTGTGGGACCTGCAATTTAGTACATTGTTTGCACATCATTGGGTTTAGTCTTCTAAAAAGGTGAATGAAAAGAGAAAGCAGATGCAACAGACTTATTGAAGCAATGATTACCACCTGGGGGGTAACTGTAAAAAAAAAAAAAAAATTAACAGACCGATTTCAGATAAACAAAACGGTTCCATAATGCAGGACTGCAGGTACTTACTTGAAGCACATTGTAGTTCGATTTTTTCTGTAACACATGTATGCCTTCTCATAAAGGTGTGACAGCACCTGGGAGAAGGAGAGATGCTGTTAATTTGGTCACGCCCGCTGATGACAAACCGAAGGTCCTGATGGCCACGGGCCACAGCAGGAGGAACTGGCGGGATGGTGAAACATAACGAACGAAGCAAATTCACCGCATCGTCTTCTGGGATTCCAAAGATGTTAGTCACGCAGTTTCCAGCTAGCGAGAAGATGGCCTCTGACCGACCAGGGCGGGAAAGGAGTTGCCTGCGAACAAACACAAGTTGTTTTTCTGACCAAACTATCTTGGCGAGTCAAACAGATAATAATGTGCTGACTTAGGCCCCACTTTTCTTCGTTTCACAGCCGACTCCATAAATAGCTGGAAAATCGTAGGAAATCGGTCCAAGCGAAGAGCTGCGATGCGGTGAGGTGTTCTTAACCTGTTTTATTCCCGCCCACAGTGTCGTGTATTTTTCATATCGCTATTAAATAATTCACTGCTGTATTTATTGGGTGCGAACTAACCCGCTGCGTCCACACCTTCGTGTGAGAACAACCAGCGCTGTGTGAGACGGGAGAAGATGGTGGCTGGCCGGTGCCATCGTGTCGCAGCAGACAGTCTCATACAGAGTTGGTGGCAGGCAGGTGGCTTTCCTGTGGGTGTTCCATTTTCCTCCCATTGTTCAAAAACACGTGTTTCAGGTTAACTGGTCACTCTAGGTTACCTGTAGTGTGTGGGTGGTGTGTGTGTGGACACCCTGCGATGGACTGGTGACACTTTCACAGCCCTGTGCCCACCGCTGCCGGGACAAGCTGTGGATCGCTGAGACGCTACTCAGGGTAAAAGGGTTAGGAAAATGTCAGACATGCAGGGAAATCATCTGAGGGACTGTAGAGATCTGACCGGTATTGATGCTGTTCGGTCCTGATATGTGTTTCTGCTGACTTTGTTGGCTTGTTTATCAGCTTAGATGTCCGCTCTACCAGTGGTCCGTCATTCTGCCAATCATCATAATCGATTGCGTCACAACCAAACTTCCGGCCAATGGAATTCAAGGCGGGAAAATTTAAATTAGCTGATGTTTGACTGGAGTTTCTGCTTCAGCTGCTTTCGCGTTCCGTGTTCGACGGCAGGTTTTCTTTGTTGAGACTTATGGGTTTTTTTGTGTGTATTTCTTTTTTGTATGTCCGGGTGTTTCCTTGTTTCACTTTGTCACCGCGTTATTCCAATGAGCTCGTCGTTGACCGTGACGTGGGGAACGTGAACAGGTAAGAACGTCACGTGACACACTTTGCACACGCAGGTTTGTTTCTCTGTCCAAACCACACCAGAGAAGCAGTGAGTTGACTGTGTATTTTGGTTTGGGTACGTAGTGTAGGTTTGTGTTTATTTAAACGAGAGGGGCGTTTTATTGCTAAGATGCGCAATTTCTGTGCGACGGATCCGGCATCTGTGCGTTTATAATTGTTAACTGCGCCCCCTAGCGACACTTATCCATTAATCACGTTTGCGAACTGCGCAAAATCCGTCCAGTACAGAACGTGCGGGATTTAACTTAAATCTTTTATTCCCGTTTCTACGTGACCTGGTGGTTTACGGAATACATAAAATTAAAGTCATTCGTGTGTGATGAAAATGGACAGGGTTTCTCAGAAGAGCAACGAATGTTTAACTATTCCAAATCAAACATTTATATAAACGCGTCGTTGCTGAATAACGTTCCGATACCCACCTGTCATAAATCCCATTTTCTATAATATTCATTATTTTCTCCTTGAAGAGGATGAGCGGATTTCCGGAACAGGAAACCCGCGACTCGCTTAACAAAAACTGTCAAACATACAAAAAAAAAAGCAAATGAACCAAAGGGCCCGCAATATTATTCCACGCACATAAATATGTCACAAAATATAAACGGAGAATTTAAGTAAACCATATTTATTGCTCTGGGTTTAAAGTGCCAGGTGAACGGCTCACCAGGTAGAACTCGGGAAGCGACTCTTTCAGGACAGGATCTCCGACGGCCGGGTCCGCCATCGCCTTCGCCGGCTGCGGGGCTCCCTGTGCGGCGGCGGCGGCGGCGGCGGGTCTGAACGCCGGTTGCCGGGCAATGGAGCACAACACGGGTTAAAACTGTTCCTGCACGTTTAGTCCTGTGTGCGACTGTCCGCTTGACAACCGAGCTGACTGCACAAAAACTCCTTATTGTTGTTGTTGTTAACGGATGATATAATCGAGTGATCGACGTAGGAACCGGTTGAAATGATCCATCATCTCGCTCTTTTGTAAAATCCGAGAAACGTTTTACTCTCCCGCCAACGTTACAGTAACACAATTTACTTTAAAGTGTCGTTTTTTTTTTGTTCTAATAATGCATCATTTTAATCCGGCCTGCGAATTGTGACAAATCGATGACAGACGAAGCATTTTAGAGAAAATCTGGTTTGTTGACTCCTTATTTCTTTGCGACCGTCGCTGAACTGGCCAGTTGTCCTGATTTTCTTTTTCAGATTTATCTGTAGTGACGTTTTTTTCGTTCTCCGTTTCACTTTGTTTCGGATGTTGTCCATTTTTTTAAAATTTCACTTTTACCTAAAAACGCTCTCAAATTCTGTCGGTTGTAAGACCACGTTAAACACGGGGGGCGTCTGGCGTGATTTTTCTTGGTTTCTGGCTTCACGTCACAAAGACCTGCAATTTCAGTAAGGCTACTTACATTCAGCACGAATCTGTCAGAAAAGCTCTAACAGAATATTTGTGAACAACGCCAGAAAAAAAAAGTATATTTTTAAACTAAGATCGTAGTTTCTTCATACAAGTTGTACAGACATCTTGTATAACTTTAGACATCTTATTAAAATATTCTGATCATAAGTGATGACATTTCAAATTCATTAAGATGATATACCTGAAATGCAGGGACGCCAAGAACGTTCACCTGATCTGTACAGGTAGATTTGTTGGTGTGAGTGAGTGAGTGGTCAGTTTAGGTGGTTTCACATCTGCATGTAAGTGTGCATCAGATACACAGGCAAACAAACAGACTGAACACCAGCAAGTTCTTCCTGCAATGAAGTTTTCAGCACCACCAACTGGGAAGTGTCTGTAGCCTCTGAACTCCACTTCAGCATCAAGTATAACAGCTAGGAAGAGCTGAACGGGAGCAGGTAGATGGTCCTAGAGTATTACAGGGACGTTGATAACTAAACTTTAAGTAATATTCTTGTTAATATTTGGTGAATGGGTGTAATTTTTGGGGCTCAGAAACACCACATTTACCACTGAAATGAATAATTATGCCAATTACTACAAAGAGCTTCTCAGGAATGATACCTTCACAAGAGGGGGAAGACTACGCTAATTTTAGATATTCCAGTTAACATGTTTGTCAGCTTAGGGTTCATCAAATGTGTAAAAACAAAAATGTAGACTGTAAACCTTGTCACACTTTTGCATCATTACATATGAAATGAGGAACTTGGGGCTTAACAATTAAGCTTTTTGCAGCACAAATTTGTCAATTTATTAGTATAGCAAGGATTTTTTTTCAGTGAGAACTCAGTATAAAATAACTAACAATATTGTGCTTAAATGTGTGAATTTTAAGTGTTATGATGTATGCCCATCAGACTTTTGACAGATATGAATTTCCATACCAAAAAGTGGGCATTTCATAGTCCAAAATCCAAACACCTGTTGCATGTTTCCTAGTAATACAAACTTGTAGAGCAGTGACATACGTAGGGAGGGTGTTTGCCTGTTTGGTCAAATGCCCCCCTAATTTGAGCTCAGAAACTTTGATTCCCCATGGTTCAGCACAAAAAACTTCTCGTCATCCAGTCCAAAGCGCTGCATTGCTGCTTTGAGTTTCACAGGAGGCTCCAGGTAGTGCTGTGAAGGAAAGGAGAAGCAGGATCATGGCTCCATTTACACATGATGTATTATAAGGAGTTCTCTAGGTGTCTATATACAAAAACTATATCTGCTGTTGGATTTTTAATCAGGAAAAAAAACATTGGGATAAATTAGTCTTACACACTTTCTTGGAATATGAACTCAATTCTTAAATCTCTTAGGGTAGGACCTGGATACCGCAGATGTTAACATTTCCAATGGGAAAAATTTAAAGTTCCTTTTTCCAGAACAAATTCTAAATTTATATTTGAACTATTTATTTTTGGGAACACTAATGGAATAACTTCCGATAAAAGAAGCTGCTTTTTTTTTTTTTTTTTTTTTTAAAATAAACACACCCACCACACACTCTAAGTAAAAAAAAAAACCTGGACTCAAAATTGGTGAAGGAAGCATCACTGATCTTTGACAGGCCATAAAAGCACCTAAAAGCGAAGCCCTTTGAAATGGTTGAAAAGCAGAACCGGAAAAAGTAATTAAACCTGAAGAAACCTAAAGTGATGACAACTGGGATAACAGTTGCAAATTTCAGCAGTTGGAGACAGAAGAGAACAGTTTATTGGGTAGAACTGTGTTTAGAGGACTAGTGAAGACCAGTCTGACTGCAGGCAGGACGTTTACCTCATAGGCTAAAGCAAAAGTGCCCCAGTGTATTGCCACAGAATGCTTGGCTCGGACATCGACGTGGATGCAAACCGCCTCCTCTGGGTCCACGTGCTGAGACCTCATAATGTCCCTGAGCAAAAACAACCGGACAAGCAGTCGGCTATTTGCTTCTCACAACTCCATCCTTCTCTGTCTGGCTGCGCCTGTCACATACCTGGGGAGGTACGCACCAATGGGCACGGCGGCCAGGTCAAAAGGTCCGAAGCACCTGCCAATCTCTTGGAAAGCAGTGCAGTAGCCGGTGTCCCCAGCGAAAAAGAAGCGATTGTGGCGGCCCAGAACGGCCCAGCTGCCCCACAGCACGCGGTTGTCGTCCATGGGTGTGCGCTTGCACCAGTGTTGGCATGGTGTGAAGAAGAAGGTGACATTATCGTGACCGGGGACGTGATCCTTTCCCCACCAGTCGAGCTCGACGACGTTCTCGCAGCCGCAACGATGCATCCAGTCTCGCAGTCCCAGCGGTACAAACCAGCGCAGCTCCCTGCCGAATCGGCGGTTCAAGGCGGTCACTGAACTGGCATCCAAGTGGTCGTAGTGCGTGTGGCTGATGAGCACGGCGTGCAGACGGGGCAGCTGCTCTATCGAGCAGGGTGGCCCCCGGAACCGCTTGGGCCCGACGAACTGCACCATTGACGCCCGCTGACTGAACACTGGGTCAGTCAGCACCACCATGTTGTCCATCTCAACCAGCACGCAGGCGTGACCCAGCCAGGTCACCCTCAGTCCCGTGCCGGTCTGTCCCACGTCCTGGGGCCTCTGGACGAAGTACGGCTCCAACACGGGCAACTCCTGGTCCAGCACCTGAATGTCAGATACACATTTCAGGACACGGTGCCTCCCAACCCCCACTCTGCCTCTTTGACGGGAACGTTTTAAACCTGAAGATATTCAAACACGTGGTCAACCTGGCGTTTAGTCGCAGCCGTCCTCTGCTGGTAGAGTCTAATCCGTCCCCGTTTATAATTTGTGCAAAGAAATTTATTTCAGGGGTGATAAGTGTTTGCAGAAAACTGACCCCAAGCATGAAGAGCGAGCGACAACGTTATTCTGAACGTTTTAACAAACTGTCTAAACTCCTCCTATCTTGTTGTATTTCATAAAGTGCCAGTACTGCTGCCTTAACAGACTATTTCCAAAATTAGTGTTCAGAAATGAATATTATGATTTCTGGTAAAATGTTTTGCATACATCTCACAACCACTGTTGTGCAAAGACCAGGACGATATGTTATATGAAGCCATTAAGCACGAATTCCTGTGGTCAACTGAAGTGTGTTAAACTCCTTATTGTCTTCCAATATCCCCCCAACTTCACACTCCAATACACCCCTGTAATACAACCATACAATTCAGTTTTGCATCTTATACATATTTCTCACAATGTACACCTGATGAGCCTAATGATGTATCTGGTTTAGTTACGACTGTATAAAGAGTTATTCTCGATACAGCAGTCGGGGGTGGGATTTCTTCCCTCGGTTAAATGTGTTTTAGGTGAAGGGGGATATTCAGTCTTAAGCGGTGCTTGAAGAAGAAAAATGTGTCTCCACTTCCCTAATTAGCATATTCGTGTGAGTATCAGCAAACCAAGGTATCAATCTTTGAATTTCTGTAGTGAATAAAAGATACGTGCAGATTTGTTCTGTTCACAATATGAATTTCTTCAGTGCCGCGTAACTTAGTGCATTCTGGGTAACGGAATGTAGCCACACAGCCAATCCCAACAACATTGCGCAAAACTTGGCTGAAAAAGATCAGCTGTGACGCTGGGTGTGTATCGGACAGGTTCGACTCAGCATTTGAAGAACGTGCACTTTGAATGCGGGCAGTTTAACGCAGAACATACTGCTGGTCTCCCATAGTAGTCGGTGCTCCAGTGTGCACAACTGGCAATGAATCCCAAAACGGAAATGCAATTGAAATGATTTATTATCTAAATTTAAAACTTTGCCTTACGTTCCTTGAGCCTGTGATGAACCCAACGAAAACAAAGCACCACAAATGAATACAAACAGGGATGTTTATATGAGGACAAAGAAGAATTTCATTTTATCATGGGCTGGGATGTTATTTCCCAGCATCCTGGGCCAGTGTGCCAAGATATTAGCGTGTTTGTCTGTTGGGATTTGTAAATATTAAAGAAAATATTCCACATTAAGCTCAAGTGGTCGGATTAAAACCAGATAACTGTTTAGTTTTTACTGCAGTACTACTGTGGCTCTGGGCACATGAAAGTGGTTTTAAAAATTAGAAAAAACAACAAAAAAAGTACCTCTTTAGAGCTGGGAATGCTGCTGTTGTTCTTCTCCAACAGGAAAGAGCGAATGAAGGTGGGGTAGGATGGAAACCTCCAGGTGGGCCAGGGGTTTACAAAGCAGCCATGCCTGTCCTTTCTGGACCTGGTTACATTCTCAAGCTGGAAAATGTTGCAAGGAAGGTAAGATTTCTCACCCTCCTCCACCAAGTCCTGCTCCTCATCCACCTTCTGCTCCATGGGCTCACTTGGCACTCTGGAAGAGAGAGATGTTCCACGATCACTTCATCTCAGCTGCACGTCCTGCAACTGGAGATTCATGTAGTCTGCATACTGTGAGAATCCTTTCCTAGACTCACACAGGTGTGATAACTGAACACCAGCGCTGAGCAAACCCACAGAAAAGACTCTTTTCGAGTCATTTGTACAAGAAGTTAGGAGAAGTACACACTTGTCGTCTTTATTCGGAATCTAAACGCATTGTTATGTTAATTTACTGTTATGTATTGTAACTGAATGAGTGAGCCAACTCTGGAAAATTGGACTTGGTGCCATTTTTTTCAAATTCGACTCTTTGTGACGCATTTATATTTACTTTTATTGACTCAGCAGAGGCCAGGGACAACTCAGAGCAACCAGAAGTGCTCACCAGCAGATGGAGATACAGATACAGGCAAAAAGGTCTCCTAGGGTCCGGCCTGTAGTACAGTAAAGTACACTGCAGTAAAGCTGTACTATTTAGTTAACGTATTTATGTAATATAATTACTTGGCGCGAACAGAAGAATGTTGTTTAAACTTTCTACTCATAACGGTAGGAGAAAAAGAGAGTTTCTCAGGTGCGTTTGCGGGCTGAGCAGTAATGCTGTTACTGACTGTACGTGACAGGAACTTCCGCCGGAAGTGACGGAATGAAACCGTCACAACTTCCTGTTGCACCTTGATAACTCGGCCAGCACAACACGGCACACTGGCGCTCCAGAATCCCAACATTAAGAGCACAGTAGGCGCCCAGTGACAGTTGGCAGTGACGGTTGGCGACTTCTGTAATGTTCCTGTGACAGATACAGCTGCCATTTCCCGTTTGACCGCACGCGCTCCGGCGGCGATGACGTCCGATACCTTCGCGCGTCGCCATTCCTGCCGCCGTCCAGCGCGTGACGAGGCAACGGGCGCCGCCGCCTCCAGGCGGACAGACAGCGCGACAGGTCGCCGCAGCGACGGCAGTACCTGCAGCCACAGTCACGGCGCACCTTCGACAGGAACGAAGCGCTCGCCGGACTCAGCATCGCTCGAGCACCGCCAACAACGGGGCGCTTTACCGGAAAACCGAGTCACCGAAGGTGGGACCGAGAGCAGCGACTCCCGTAACAAAAACAAAATGCCGACGTTCGATTTACTTCCTGTTTCCGCTCAATTGCGAGGTCATATTGGTTGGGTACAAGTCGCGATTTGTAAATAATATTCCGCTGTCACAGTCCAACTGTGAAATGACTCGGTGTTTGGAATATTTTCTGTAATGTTTTAATAATTCGAATTGAATTTTCGAATGTTTCGAAAATGTTTTCGAATTTCCGAATGTTTATCAGTTCGTGTTCGAATAAGTCGAACACGAACTGATAAACATAGAACCGCTGTAAAATCAGCATCACATCTAATCGGTTGTTATTTAACTTACCTAATTGTGACGAACTTTAAAAATACAGCACAGAAACCATGTTGACTGATGAACGGGATTTAAATGCCGTTTCGTTTCATCTCAAAACCCCGGGTGAGTAAAACCGCGACGTCGCCACCAACTTGTGCGCAGAGCCGCGTCACGTGTTCAAACTGACTCCAGGTCAGTGACGTCAGGCGCAGTGACGCGCCGCTGTCAGCTGTCAGTAGCCGAGTGCTTGGTGGGCGGGACTAGCGCTACTGCGTCACAGCGAGGCCACCGACGCACGCGCATAGGTTAGCGGTCTTTTTAAAAATGAAATATCTGCACACAAAAACAGCCGTGAAACACTACTATGCATAAATACAGTAACAAAGTATAAAATATGAAAATCTATATTGTGTGTCGTCTGAATTGTTGTCAGTAATGACTTACATGTGAAAATACTGGTCCAGCCTCTGCCATAAAGTGTCTTTTGGATGATTTGCATGTTAAATGGCTTTGGATAAGAGTTTTTTTTAATATTTGTCATATGTTGAGATACTGCAGCATCTTCTAGTATCTAGTAAGGAGGCTTCAGGAGTCAGGATTTCTGGAAACTGCTCTTTATTCGATGCATATATCATCAGCACCTGGTCTTCACAAGGGTATCACTTCTCAGCCTTTTGGCTAAGATCAGTTGCTAGTAGGTGCTGGATTTTAGCAGGAGTGGAGGGGAGCCTGATGCGTGGTCAGTGGGGGGCGTGACCGCTGCTGCCACAGGGCGACCCGGGGTTTGATTTTTTTTTTTTTAGCACCTTTTTACTAGTTTAGGCGTTTTAGTTGAGGACCCCTTAAAGCCTTTGTAGACGCTACACTTGGAATGTCTGGTACATCCTCGAAGACTTCGGTGGGGAGGGGGACGACGTGGTCAACACCCACGGAGAGTAGGAAGGCCTTGAAGATGACAGGTTCAGCAGAGACGAAGACTTCTCCAGCAGAGGCGATGACTGCGGCGGTGAGGAAGATAGCTGGGGGACAGGTGGGACCGCGCAGGTCCCCTGCCAAGAAGATGTCATCATCAGAGGATCAGTAGGGGACCAAAGAAGTGACTACCTCCAGCCCTACGGTGCTGAGGCCAGTCAGTGGAGGACTGGTGATGGAGGTTGTGGCCAAAGCAGCGGATGCATCGGCGGGGGCAATGTGGAGGAGAACAGAGCCAGCGGGTGACTTCCCAGACTGTTCAGATTTTATCCGGGAAGTCGTGTTGGCCCTGGCTGCAGGACACATAATGTGTGTCCAGCGTAACGGACCCCAGTGCTTCATTGACCTGACAGTCCTTGCCAAAGACATATCGGAAAGTGGTGAAGGACAGCCGGATCAGAATGGACGTGCATTGACACATAGTGTCACGCACCACCAGACTGTCCCACCCGACAGTTATAATCTCTCCATTCATGATCTCCGACTTTATTAAAACTACTGATAAAAACCACCACAATAGATAATAAAACCGTAAAATATAAAACAGGTTGGAGGACACCCACCAACAAGAAATGAAAGTAACAGAACACTCCTTCAACTACTCACGTACTGGGCTTTACGGGGGGCACCCCACCACCCCTATCCCCGTCCTGCATTTCCCAGAATCCATTTTACCAAACTTATGCCTAAATGGGTGGAACATTCCAACTGGAGTAACTCAACTTTGCACACAAAGTTGACTATATACACCAGCTTGACAGCAGCGTTACAACACTTTTAAGATTCTGATTTCTCATGTGCAGTGTATTGAATGTTGTGACATTTTATGGAGATATTAACATTGTGTTTGTAATATTTTTAAGTTAATAAAGTATTTGGAAAAAAATATATAAATATGTATACAATTCTTTGTACATAATACAAATAAAATTAACAAATAAAACAAGTGTAAACGGAAGAAATGGCAGGGTTTACAGTTACCGCTAAGAGGAACCACACAGTTATTCTTCACCTTTATGTATTGATCTTGTTCAGTTTTTAACAGGGGTTCAGCATTTGACCGTTTTTGAATGTACCAGAAATTACACAGCGGTGATGTTCTGGCAGCTTAAGGAAGACGTGCTGGAAATACAGCCAAAATAGTCATTACTGCTGCATGGGACAGCTGGACGCCAGACCAAAGTGGTCACGTAGTGTAAACTAAGGTAATGTTTCCAGTAACAAATGGCGTGTTAAATGTGTGACTATAAACATTTGAGTGTAATTGAAGAGATGGTATAATCCTAGCCAAAACAGTCAACAGTATAAAGTTATCTGCTCCTTTAATGATGCATTTTTTGTAAGAAACTAATAAATATCTGAGTCCTTTCAGGTCATGTCTGTGTATAACCGACAGGCTCAGTGAGGTTAAGATGGCAAAATGAACGTTCTGAAAGCAAACATCAAATCAAGGCTCTGCCTGTCTCAACACCCTGAAGCCATAACCTGGTCCTGCAGAACCGTCCTCTTTAATCTTTGGAGGATCTGTCCTTAGTCCACGTCGCCTTCTACACAGTCCCTGGAGACAGCTTTGCCTTGTCTCGTGCAATATATTTAAGCGCAGAATGACAGTAAAGTGGACCTTGAGCTTTGATATCTCATCTGTATTCCTGCAACTCTCTGCTCTCTGTTCCAGCCTCTGTCATAAAGCGTCTCTGGGTGAGAGGTGGTGGACAAACTAACTGTGCTGGAATAGCTGTGCTTTAACTTCAAAAACTTTGCACTTTTGAATTTTTTTTTTACCTTGAGTTACATTGTTTTGGAGTAAAGCATCTGTCTGCTAAATGAATAAACATACGTGTAAATGCACTACTGCACCGTAAGTGTGGACTGTGGTCCTGTCTGGCTTAGTGTGTTCCGAACTGCTTCATCCACAGAATTCACCCATGTGTGGAGGAAATGGCAGACAGATTTTGTATCACTGGAACGAAATAAAACTACTGGTTGGTGGTAAGAAACATACCCTCAACTTATGAAAATCCGGATTCACTTCCAGGGAGAACTAAACTACATCACTGATCTTATGACAGGAGCTCCACTTCAGTGCAGGTAAAACAATCCAAGGGGTGCTGTTGTGTCCCCATTATAATAATAAAATAAAAACAACACGAGGTTTATTAAACTACGCTAACACTTTGTTTCTCTAACAAACGTCGATCTGTGGGGTGAACAGCCGATAAATAAGGACGATTCCACTGAATTCAAATTATTCTACACAGAAGAGCGCTGAACAGATCAGAGGCAAGAAATCGGATGCTGCGTCTGTGTGCGGTAGAAAAATAACTATAACGATAGGTTAGAAACAGCGGTTCTGTCAGCTTTATATTCGAATATGTTAAGGCAAAGGATGTTTGCGGGACTCAAAACTGTCACAGCTGGCTGGAGTTCGTGGCTTTATTTACGTCACGTGACCAACGACGACGACTTGCATGTTACATCACTTCCTTACCGGAATCACAACCTTTCCAAGCCGCTTAAGTTCCTCTTTAGTTCCTCCGCCACAATTTCTTCAGGACAAAACCAAAATCCTCTTAGCACAGTTTAGATGATTCCTGTAAGTGCAATTAAACATGATTCATTTGTGCAAATAAATTTACGGAGGGGGGATGTGCGTTTCGGTAAAAGGTGCACTCTTAATATTCGTCCGTCTTTCACTTCCGTTGCAGCGGTTTCCGGTTTGCAGACAAACTGCTTCGTAATCCTTCGTCTCGGAGGTGTTTAAATAGTGTCGTTTTCTGTTAGGATATTTTCAGGTGTTCCAGCCATGCCGGATTATTTGGGAAATGAACAGCGGAAGGTTAAAGAAGAGGATAATGGTGAAAAACCAATCCGAGGTACTTTGCCCTACATGAACGTAAAGCCTTATGTGAGTGACGGACGTGAACGGTGGAAATGTCGAGCGGCGAGTTTTCAACACATTGTTGCTTTATTGCTGAAATAGTCAAATCATAATTAAATACGTCTTTCTTGTGTTTCCTGTTACAGCTTTAGACGAAGGGGATATTGCTCTTCTCAAGACGTATGTAAGTGTGGGACTGGGAATGTAGTAACTAAATCTGGACGCCAGGTTTGGTGTAAATCCAATCCACGTTGCATAGCAACACGTGAAGTAGGAAAAACTGAAGCAAAATCGGCAGTTTTTAGAGTCGGTTTCAGCAAGTACTGTTTTAATAGTGTCGTGTGTTCGACTGTCATTGAATGTGTTTTAACAAGAAATGTAGCAGAAAATGGCCTCCTGTGTGTTGTGTCAACTTCCGGATGGATTGTAACCAGCTGTGATGTGCTTTGTCCGCAGGGCCAGAGCACGTACTCCAGGCAAATAAAGCAAGTGGAGGATGACATCCAGCAGTTGCTCAAGAAGATCAATGAGCTCACAGGTGTGTCAAACTTCCACTTGGGTGATGTGGAGTCTCAGGTGTGATTGTTTGACTGTGGCTCTCACCCTGGGTAGCTTTGGCCTCAGGTGAGGACAGAACTGACAGTTTGCCTCCTTTTGCAGGTATCAAGGAATCTGACACTGGACTGGCTCCTCCTGCTCTTTGGGATTTGGCTGCAGACAAACAGACCCTCCAGAGTGAGCAGCCGCTGCAGGTTGCCAGGTATACGTCACAGCCGGCTGCCGCTTTAGGTTGACGACAGCAGCTTGTTTCCTTGTTCACGCGTTAACGGAGTTGGGTTTATGTAGGAAACGCAGCGAAGTCCGGCAGGTTGTAGGTAATTTTAAACACTGCTTTTGTGTCTAAAATCGCGTGCATTTGTAGCACGATTTGCAGTTACAAATGGAATGTTGTTGGGTTTAGATGCACTAAGATCATCAATGCTGACTCTGAAGATCCAAAGTACATCATCAACGTGAAACAGTTTGCCAAGTTTGTGGTGGACCTGAGTGACCAGGTGGCCCCCACAGACATCGAGGAGGGGATGAGGGTCGGGTAAGGTTCCGATGAGGGCTGGGTAATATCACGTGCAGTTTATTGAGAGGGACATGGTTTAATTTTTTTTTTTTGCCCCCCACGTTTTGTTAGTGTTGACAGGAACAAGTACCAGATCCACATTCCTCTTCCTCCTAAAATCGATCCTACTGTAACTATGATGCAGGTAGGAGCAACGTGGCTGACTTCTGAACAGGTTTGAAATGTTTTCCCTCTGGGCGTCGGCCCTGATGGACTGTTTCACTTTAAAAGGTGGAGGAAAAGCCTGATGTGACCTACAGTGATGTGGGTGGGTGCAAGGAGCAAATCGAGAAGCTCAGGGAGGTGGTCGAAACCCCACTGCTTCACGTAAGTAATTTCACCTCAAACTTAACTGCGCTTTGTCACACCTGTCTCGCTGTGCGGTGTCACCTATGATTTAAAAAATTTTGGCAGGATTTAAAAAAAAAAAATCACCTGAATTGATATAAACATTAATGCTTCGCAGAAAGTGGGATAAGTGTTTGAACATGGTTTCAGGCCCCACAGTCCTGACGTGTGTTTCTTTGGTGTGTGATGGACTGATGATCCATGCAGGGTGTACAGGCTCCGTCCAACTGTACCGCTGCCTTATGAGAAGCAGTTATACTATATAAAAATGCTAATGAGTGAATATAAATGCTCAGATTTTACCCGTTCTTTTTTCTGCTGGACACTGACCCAACGCAAATAACGCTGATCTTGTTTAAATGTTCAGCTGAAGAGGAGACTTGTGTCCTACTTTAAGTATTTAGTACAGAAGATGAAAGTCTTTGTAAGCGGCTTTACTTATCGGTTGTGAATGACGCCGTGTAACACGAGCCGTCTGCGAGATTTACGTCAATTTTCGCTCCTTTCAGAAACTAAACGCCAGCGTTTGCGTTTCCCTTCTCGTTCCCGTAGCCAGAGCGCTTTGTTAGTCTGGGCATCGAGCCACCGAAAGGGGTCCTGCTTTTCGGCCCCCCCGGCACAGGCAAAACGCTGTGCGCCCGCGCTGTGGCCAACCGCACGGACGCCTGCTTCATCCGCGTCATTGGCTCAGAGTTGGTGCAGAAGTACGTGGGGGAGGTGAGTGGAAAATGAAATTAGTCCAGATTAGGCTAGAATGTACTTTTATTCACTTGTAAGCCAGTTTAAGCTGGTTCTCCCCCCCCCCAGGGTGCCAGAATGGTCCGTGAGCTCTTTGAAATGGCAAGAACAAAGAAAGCTTGTCTTATTTTCTTTGATGAAATTGATGCCATCGGAGGTACGATTGTATTTTTTTCTCCCTCTTAATTTGAAGTGTTTGGAAAATGCGGTCAGTCGACACCGACCGAGCAGAATTTAGCACAAGTACTTCAGCGTTAATGGATAGCCTAGCCTTTGTGTGGTGTCCCTCGTGCTTCACACGCAGGAGCCCGCTTTGATGACGGTGCTGGGGGAGACAACGAGGTCCAGAGGACCATGCTTGAGCTCATCAACCAGTTGGACGGCTTTGACCCCAGAGGCAACATCAAGGTTCTGATGGCCACAAACCGCCCGGACACGCTGGACCCGGCTTTGATGAGGCCCGGACGGCTGGACCGGAAGATCGAGTTCAGCCTGCCGGACTTGGAGGTGGGCTCCTCTAGCGGCGAACGAATTCTGAAACGCACTTCCAGACGGGAACAGCTCTACTGTAGGTAGAGCTGTGGGTTTTCAGCATCCGCTCGTTCTTTCTTTCAGGGTCGAACTCATATCTTTAAGATCCACGCCCGGTCCATGAGTGTGGAGCGGGACATCCGCTTTGAACTGCTGGCCCGGCTCTGCCCCAACAGCACCGGTGAGGCTGGTTGAGTTTCTACTCAAGTTAGGGGCAGGACCCTGATCCAGGCTTAACTGTCTCTCTCACACACACACACACACACGCACGGCCTGGCTGAAACTGCTGTAATCCCCCCCTCCAGGCGCAGAGATACGCAGCGTGTGCACAGAAGCCGGGATGTTTGCCATCAGAGCCCGCAGGAAAGTGGCGACGGAGAAGGACTTTCTGGAGGCTGTCAACAAAGTCATCAAATCCTACGCAAAGTTCAGCGCAACACCGAGATACATGACCTACAACTGAAGGTCGGCGTTTCTGGTTCAGCTGAATGTTTCTGTTCAGACGTACAGTAAACGGATGAACGTTGACTGCACTGCTGTGAGACGTAGTTGAATGTCGCGTCTGTGTTGAACACTTGTGTAGCCGCCGCTGCAGGAGTGGGTTTCCGGATCACATCTCACTAGGGCCTCCGTTTCAGACCACTCTTAACCTCAACTGCTCTGGTTAAAGTTCATATGAAGCAAATTAATAAAAAGCTATTTTTTTAAAGTGTTTGGTATGCAGTTAAATAAAATTGCTGTAATAGAAGCTTTTTGTTGAATCAATTTATAAAAATAATTTATTCTGTAGTTAATCATACATAACACCAAAATGAAGAGTACAGTAGTGCAAAACCACTTCAAGCAACTTTTTTGGCAACACTTTGGTACATGTCGGAGTACATTTCAGTAGAAACAGAACAGTTCTAGAAAGCAAACTGACTGTTGTACAGACTGGTGATTGACAGAAGTACCTGGATCAACAGATTTTTTTTGATATGTAAAGGAGAATCTTCATACTCATTGTTTAATTTAATCATTGAAATCTTTACAACTGATTTATAAGAAAATTAGCAAAAAAGTCAAAGCGTTCATGTAGACATTGGTTCGTAACCCCTTTATGTACACAGCAACAGACCATTACCTGGCTATAGTGTCGGAGTGAAGATATCTGTGGCTGCGAGATGAAAGGAGGTCAAACACGAGGGCTAATAATATACACGTGTCCCGTTCACACCGAGGCCAAAGCCACCAGCCCCGTTACAGGCAGCACAGAGTCAGGAGCACCAGCCATCATATAAGAACCCGGGTCTCTGGCGTACGGCCACACGTCACTTTCCACCAGCGGTCAACCCCATCATCTGAGGTAACCTGTAACCCTCTGGCAGCATAGTGAAGGAAGCCAGCTTGGACACATTTACCACAAGTCAGAATCACAGCATCACACCCACCCCCCACGATGGTGTAGAAAACACAAGTGCAGAACACACACACACACACCTTGGCTATATACAAAATCAGCAGCTCTCTTCCGCTGCCTGATGGGCAGAAGAACCCTCGTTCCCCGCTGGAGAAGACGGGTCGGGTCCCACGCGATGCTGACAGCGCAGCACGGCGTCGTGAACGGACGGGAACAACAGGTCAGGGGTCACAGAGCCCTCAAAGAACCGCAGCCTCCTGAGCTCCGCGAGTAAAGTACCTGCACGTTACGCCACAGCACGACGTCACGTTTCCGCAAGGTCTCAGCTCCCACGACACATTTTCCTCATCAACCATTACTGAGAAATTAGAGAAATACTCACCGTTACACGCAGCCAGGAAAACCTGTACGTCGACTTCTGCAAATTCTTTTATCACCTGTAGGAACAGATCCAATAATCACACGCGCTGCTTCCCCAAGCAACAGACAGAAGAAGCAGACACTTCTACTCCAATTCGCTCCTCACAGATTTTATGGTTTTGGCTCCAACGGAGTCAATGAAGTTAACCGGGCTGAAGTCCAGTATGATGGAATGGATACTCCCAAGGGGTTCCAGCAGTTTGTGGGTCGTGTCAGGGTCTCCAAGGAACTCCACTGCTTGTCCGTTTGTCTGTTCATCTGAGGTCGTGCTGTCCAACACCATCCGGGTGACTCCCTCTTCCACGTCCTGCCACAAACCAACACTGTTCACGCTCCATCCTCCCAACCAATCGCACGCTACCTTGAAATACAAAGTGTCACACTTTTGAACTGCTGAAGATAAATAAATGTGTCATCTCCACAACTTTCTACAGGGTGACTGTGCAACATTCAGCATCTGGCCACTTTCAGCTTACTGTAAGCAAGGCCCCCTCGTGTGGTACTGAGAACTACCCCGTGGTGAAACTGCTGCATGTATAACTGTATTCCCCGAGTTCCTGCATTAATTGCTCCGGAAACAGATCTGATCAACTAAGACCACAACAGACACACAATGTGCCGGAACTTTCAACATACAATTATACTTATTCTTCCCAATATTGAATACATCATCTGAACAGTCACAGTTCAGGCCAGAAAAGTATGTGAACCAGGAGACCAATGACTTTTCCAAAAGTTCTGCCGTGTGTGTCAGCAATACACGACACCAGAAAAGGCTAAAGCAGCTTTTGTAAAGGCTTGGGTGTCCATCAGTCCACAGTAACACAAACCATCGACAAATTAAAGGAAACTTGGGATTGTTGATACTCTCCTGAATGGCAGACACCCTGCAGAGGTCACAGCAACCAAGAACCATGGAGGAACAGTTAAAGACCTGCAGAAACCTCTTGAACGTGACAAAGTCTCCTTAGTCCACTATGAGGAAAAACGGCAAAAAATTGTGTCCGTGGAAAACTATGGCGGAAACGACTGCTCCTAAAACAACGCTTTACATCTCAAGTTTGCAAAAGCCACCTTGATGTTCCTCAGTGCTTCTGGAACAATGCTCCCTGGACAGATGAGACAAAAGCTGAACACTCCCAGAAATGCAAAATGCTCTATATTTAGATGGAAAAAGCACTGCACACCAAAACCTCAACCCAGCTGTGCTGGAGGGAGCATGAGAAACTGAACGGCTGGCTACACAGAGAGAACAAGTTCAAAATTATATAAAGAATTTTTACTCAAAAGGAGTTGTGATGCAACAAGGCAATGACCCCAAACACAGGAATAAATCAACAACATAAAAAATGTTCTGCAACAGCCGAGCCAGAGTTCAGACTTCAACCCAACTGAGATGCTGCACCATGACCTGAAGAGGGCTGTTTGTGCCAGGAATCCCAGTATCAGTCAACTGAAACAATTTTGTAAGAAGTCATCAAAAACTATTGTGCAAGTCTGATCAGCAACTACAGGAATTATTGATGCTAAAGGAGATTGACAGTAACTGATGCAGAAATCCAGGATGTTCTACACAATTTTTTTTCCTTGCAGCTTTACAAGTCAAACATGTAGCATATGAAGGAGAAAGACTACAGTGCGACATGGGCAGAGCAGTGATAAGACTACGATAAGACTAAGATAAGACTGAAGAGGACAGCGTTTACAGCCTTCAGCAACAGACAACCTGCCCTTCATCACACGATATTTTCCAAAACAATTTTCCCTTCCGGACAAAAACGTCAAGCACGGAACAAACCAAAAAAAATTCATATAGTTATGGAACGTTTTTATTCCATTTTGTAAGACATACCAGCTGAACGATTGCCTCTCTTTTCTGAGTTCCTCCTTCGGCCTTCAACTCCTTCTTGTCTCGCTGCTTTACCTTTTTCTGCCGAGAGGCCCGTGCAGCCAGCAGCACTGCGGGGTTTAATCCTGTCTGAGAGAAAGTAACCATGACAGTAAAAAAAAAACTACATCCAGAAGAAATCCTCACTGGAATGAACTGACCTTTTTCCACCTTGATGAAGGTCAAACATTTACGGTAATATTTTGTTGAGCACCAGAAAGTCGCAAAACTACTTTATCCCCGAATTAAACGTCTTGCATGCCACCAGCAGGGTCCACAAGAGAACCCAAAATTGTTTACCTTCTCCTTCAGGGCATTTACATAGAGGTCACTGTTGGCAAAGTAGATGGATGTGTTGGAATGAAATATTTTAATCCCCGCATATTCCTGGGCCTAGAACAGAAACAAATCACAGTGGAGCAACAACAGGCAACTCCTACAGATGGATTGTTTCAACACACTACAGTACCGTGGTAAAAATATTTCTTGTAAAGCACAGCACATAGTATTGAAAAGCTAAATTTAAAAAACTATTTGACTCTTACACTTCATAAATATCACTTAAAGCCATTACCTCCTCATACTCTTCAACATCACAGTACAGCCCTGTGTTCGGGATCTCGCCAAGAATAATTTCCTTTGGCCTATTGGGGGGGGGGGGAACAATTTTACTTCAACAGCCTGTTAAGAGGATTGTCTCACGTTAAATTAGCCTAATTCCAAAGCAACGTGTCCAGTTAACTTTTTGTTCTTTATGTGATACAATCACGTGGGAAGCTGCGTCTGATGGAAAGAACGAGGAACCACAGCACTTGGGAGCCTGAGAGCTGAAAACTGTGGGATAAACACACACCCGTGTACCTTTGTGTTCTGTAGATGACGGTGAGAATAGCAAACCCAATGGCCGCCAGAAGCCCGTAGTCAAGACCAAGCAGAACTGAAGCAATAAAGGACACCACCCAGATAGCCTGAGGGAAGAAGAATTTCAGGCACCAGGGTCACACCAGGACACATGTGACTGCAACACCCAAGGACCAGAGCATGTCCTGTTGCCATCACACGTGAGCTAGTCATGATGATTCAGCAACAACGGCAGCCCTTCCACACTCTCCAAGACAAGCAGCACATAAACCCACATCTGACTCAGCAAATCGACGACAGGACAATTTTAGGTTACTCGTGTTCTAACGCGATTTTTACCATGTTTTTGGTCTGGCTGAATAAAGCTTCAGTTCCTTCAACGTGTGTGTTTGTTCACTGGGCTGCACCACCTGGGAGCACTGAAATCTTATCAACCTGTTCCTCTCCCAGTTCCCTTTCTCGCAGAAAAGCAGGCAGGCATTTTGGGGAGGTGGGTTTGCGTACCAGCTCGATTCTGCTCGTCCTCCATAGGCTTGGAATGTCCCCAAGTTGCTTGAACATACCCAGCAGGTTCACCATTACAATGGCAGCAAGTGCAGACTGCGGAAACACAGAGGCCCAAATGAGAAATGATGCAAACCTCGACTCGGTCAGCTTAGTGTCACCGTTCTGCAACGCAAACCAAAATCAATTCAACCCTCGGAAAACAGGTGAGACTCCAGACAGGGCATTGCTGCTCCTCCTCTTCATTTTCTCACTCACATACGTGGCTCAAAGTAATAGGTTTCAGTTTTACAGTTGGATAATTGTCTAAAGGAATTTTGCTTCATCGCCCTTACTTGTGGCTGCCGCCCAGGCTTACATCGGGTCTAGTTGTTCTAGTTAACTTAGCTTCTTCACCACCCTACCTGTTATAACCCAACTGTACTGTTCCTTCAGCAAGACACCTGCTGCTAAGACCGTAAAATGTCCAGCCATCTAGCAAATAGGTACAGCGTGATACAATTAAGGAAAGTGGTGATTTCAGCTACGGTTAATGGTGTTCCTGACACAGGTCACATACTGGTGGAAAAGGCCCTGAGGGCGGCCACTGGACCTCACCTAGAATCTCTTTGGACACCTGTTACGGTAACAGCACTCACCTGAGGCAATGGCTGGAAGACAAAGCCAATGGCCACGACCACCAGCAGCACCATAAGAGACGCCAGAACTCCCGCTATCTGAGAATACACAGATCGAGTGTTACATTATGCTTATATAGGGGAACGTGGAATGCTGCCAGAATACAGGGCAAGTAACCAGTTCTCTCCCTTTGGCCACTATACTCACAGCTGAACGCTCTCTGTCCACTTAACCTTATCTTTATGTTTTTTTTTTTTTTTTTTTTTTTTTTTTTTTTTTACAGTAGCCATTAGCAAACAGTAATGTGTGAGAGATTATTGGAACTGGACTTCACTGTGAGAACTCTCCTCGTGTAAACAATGGGAACCATTGCTATTCTGACTATTTATTAGTAAATACATGATACTGTTTGACTTAACCAGTGAATCACAATTTTGAATATTGAACAAATTGTAGGGGGGGGGGGGGTCTAGAACACTAGTTGAAGACTGAAATGCCATCCACTTACAGTAACTGGGAGTACAATGGAATACTCATAGTGGTCAGTAGGAATTACTGTAAACCTATACTATATTAAACACAAACCAGCAAGGGTACTTTCACAATGTTTAGTCAGTTTCACATTTAGGGCTGTACAGTCAGATCAGGTGTCTGCCTCCTCTGGCTATTTTTCCTCTCCGTGTTCCCACGGAGTTGATGCTATGAAAGCCACATGAGCCCTAGATCTTACACTGTAGTAATGATGTAGAAAAAATGAGGAACTCAGCTGAACCTCACAGGCACTGCTGGTTTCTAGTTACCACTGGTATTAGTAACCTATCCTTAATCTGAAATATCGAATAAAGTAATCATAAACCCCGGTGCTGGACAACATCTGAGTGTGCACACTGGGGGGGGGGGGGGGGGGGGGGGGGGGGGGGGGGGGGGGGGGGGGGGGGGGGGTGTCAGGGGTTACCTGGGTCTTCCCCCCTGTGCTCTCCTGGACCAGGCTTCGGGACATAGAGGAGGTGATCGTGAAGCAGTGGAAGAAAGAGCTCACAAAGTTGCACATTCCCAGAGCTATCAATTCCTGCAACAACAAGAACAGCACAAGAACCTGCTGGAAACTGGATCCGAACCCAGATGCAGCGCTCAGCCACAAAGGTGAGAGTCGTACTGGCATTACCTGGTTTCCATTCACACTGTAACCGTGCTTGAGTGCGAAAATTTTGGCAAGGGAGATGGAAACTGAGAAGCTCACGACTGCAATGGCAATAGCATCAGTGAGCAAGTTGGGAAGAAGGGAAAAATCTGGGAGAGCTGGTGGGAGAAGCCTGAAAACCAACAGAAATAAATCCTGTGAAAACATGTATTCTGAGTAATTCTAGAAATCAGCACTATTGCTATCTGAGAATAAGGAATCATTACAAATTAACATTTTTTTTTACCCTGTAGGAATTTTCCCAACAGTCTCCACTTTATACTTGTCAGAGAGCTGGAACCCATAAGAAATCCCAGTTGAAATGGTCACCTGCTCCAAAACATGAATATACAGACAAATATTAAACTCCACAAAATGACAAACTGAAGTTTCGCGATCTCTGCATCCCTGTTAAGAAAAAGGGGTTACGAAAGAACGTTTACCACAATGATCTCGCCAGGAATGGGCACTGGCAGCTTGTCCTTGAAGCGGTCGTTGATGTTTTTGGTTCCGAACAGAAATACAATGCTGACAAGGCCTATGACGAGAGCAGCAATATTTGTGGTGGGGATTCCGATCAGCACTGCCACAAGGCTCTGTGTGGGGACAGGAAGGATGGTGTGAGCAGGTCACCGTTAATCAGACAGTGACATTCCAGCAAAATTCAAGGTTGCAGTGACAGTGAAACAGGTTCTCGCACAGAGTCTCACATAGAGAACTGAGAGTGGACCTCTAAAACGTGGTGTCTTCACACCCAGCAGGTACTTGAGCTGTGAGGTGAAGACATGTACAGAAGCCGCTGTAGTGAAGCCGCGAACCAGGGGCTCTGTCAAATAGATGGTGACGAAACCAAATCGGAGGACACCCAGAGCCAGCTGCCAAATGAGGAAACAGCTCTTCACTTGAGATATGCAGACACCGAACAATACAAATTCCCAACGTATCCCATATGGTCCAAAAGCAAAATACCAGCATCACCACCGCAGAGTAAACACATAATCGCAGGCTAGTCACCAAGGTCTGCGCATACATGCTCTTTCACTAGAAAAGAGAGGCAAACTCACCTGGATGAGGCCCACCAAGCAGGTCAGAGCCACCGCCACCTTCACCCTCCTGGCTTCCAGTGCCTTACTGTCCAGCACAGTGTCTGTCCCATTTGTCCCATTTGGCGCTGGGCCACTGAACATGGAATCAGGGGCTTCGCGCACAGCTACACCCCCAATCATGAGACTTATCACTGCGAAAGTGCCTAATGGGAGGAAGGGGGTGATGGCGGTTGTGAAGAGGTTCTCCCTTTCTCTCTCTCTCACACACACACAGTCCCTGGTCTAACTGCTAGTTCTGCAAATCTGCCACAATATCTTCTACAGGAAACTGGAAATGGCCAGTGCTATAGTTCAGTTTCTCTTCACATTACTAGGCCATCCCCCTTGCCAAGTCCCTCAAGGGACTGTCAGGATGTTATCTTATCAGTGCAAGTGCTTCAAAGCCATCACAAGCTTCATAAGACGAAAGTGTGGGAACGTGTTCCTCACACGAAAAATTTATATCTGAAGCTGTTCTCCACACACAGCTGCAATGCAAGCAGCCACGATACGGTTGTGGTTGGAACCGTAGCATTAGACTCAAGCCTGCACTGTGTAAACATGGCAGAGTCACACAGGCACCCATGTCTAGATACCTCCCAAATGTGAAAAAAGACCCAGTGATTTTTCTAAACCTCCATTTTCATTCATAACCAGTCAAACACGACCCTGCGACAATTTCCCTTCACAGACTACAATCAATGAGCAGACGTTGCTAATAAAGCAGATAAGCGGAATGATAATTTAACATTGCACACAAGATGCAAATGTCAAACCTAATGTTTACAACCGAGATAAAAAATTATGCTGAACATGTATACACATGGCAGATGAGTGAAAGAGAGAGAGAGAAGCAGCAGTTTATCTGTAAGTGCCGCATGTAGCTGCAAGTCAAAAACAGACGCACTGTGTAGTAGTTGCTATAATAATGAAGTTACACTGTGTCACAGAATATACTTTTTTTTTTTTTTTTTTTTTTTTTACAATGATGTATGATCATCCCCAGGATGCACAACTCCAGTCCTACAGCATCACAAGATTTACAGCTTTCCATTCAAATGCAGCTCCTCACCATTTTCACGACTGGATTAATTTAATTCGAGATTTTTTTTTTTTTTTTTTTTAAATCCGTTGCCTGGCATTTTAGCTGTAAATCAGTAACTATTCAGAACATATGCTAAAAATCTACCAAGCAGCAAACCAGAAAGTCCTGAGTTGTTCTTTCTAGCCTTGCAGCCACTCATTGAAGAGTGTCTCAGTCTGATGCCAAACTCACCGATGGATGTGTGTCTAGAGGTCCCAAAGAGAGTGTAGAGAAGAACTGGGTAGAAGGATGTGTACAAGCCATACACAGGAGGCACAGCTGCCAGCAGTGCATAGGCCAGACCTATGGAGCAGAGCCTCATTGTTAAACTCGGTCATCATCAGACATCCACACAATACTTGCTTGGCAGAGAATAGCTGAAACATTTCCCTGCTATCACAGGCAACACATTTCTGCCAGAGCCTTGCATGCTGACCTAGCATCTACTTATATTATCCCTCTTTTAAGGTTCCAAGCAGTGCTTAGGAAGAGATGCAGGCCAACAGCTGCCAGGCTTTCAGCCAGAGAAATTTAAACCGCTTTTGTCCAAGAAAAGCTGACTTTCTCTCCTTCCAATGACAACTGTTACAAACTTCTTTCCCTTCCAGCTCTAAGCCCTCTGATTTCAGTACAATCTCTCCAATGAATCCACCTACTTACACACCAATACATTTCGCAACATGTACATTTCCAGAAAACATATGGGATATGAAGAGCTTATAAATACGACCTTCTGCCCTCAGTCTCCCAGGCTGCCTGCTTTCAGCCTCAGTTGTGCTCACCTTGAGGTAGCTGAATTACTCCAGTGCTGAGGCCAGAGACCACGTCGCCAAACAGGTACTGTTTGACCGAGTACGAAGGCAGCCATGTCAGTATTGGCAGGAAGCTGAACACAATGGTCTTGGCCCGCCCTGCAGAACAGCTTTGGAAAACATTTTGGAGGTTGCAATTAGATTATGGGTGTCAGATGCTACCAAGCACAGGCAGCCAGAGAAAGATTCATCCTACACTCGATAAAGAATCTACTGATATTTGTAACAGCAGTTTAGGGGTTTCAGAAACTGGAGGAGGGACATAAAAAGTATACGCTTTCTTGAGGATTATTAGCGTTTGTTTCGGATTGCGGATGGAGCCACTGGAGCGCTGCACCATTCAACAGGTGTTGCCTAAAAACGATATAGCTATAACGGACTAAGCATAAATTGTCATTACTATGTTTGCCTGCGGAGATCTCATTTTAGACACTTAACATGTAATTAATCTCTGCATAAAAATCAAACGCAGGGTACACACTGGCAAATTATTCATTTATTATGGTCCTGCAGACAATAGAACAGAGTTAGCAATGGGAGTTCCTGAGGCGCCACAATTCTGGCTTTTCCTAGAGTGGCACGAGTCGCAGCCAAAATGACTCATTCAAAATTACTCAGTCGCAGCCGCTCCTTACTCGTACACATTAGACCTCCTGATGTACAAGGTTAATTAGATGGTTACCAAACCCTGTTGAAGATAAGCATTATGTGGGCGCATACGACAGAATTGAATGTGGTCCAAGAGTTTGAAGAAAATAAGAAGCCACATTGTAAGTAGAACGTGGATGAACAAGTTATTCACTACAGGTGGCATTACATTCAAAAATGTTCTATTGAATACATTACAAAACTAATACTCAACTCCAAAGCTCTGCAAACATTTCACTAAAATGTTCCAATCACCTCATTCAGTTGTACAAACTACACAGGTAGCACTTGTCTATTCCCAGGTCATGACAAACTTGGTGTTTTGAAAGCTCAGTTTGCTGAAAAACCTGGCGACATGTTTTTTTTAATGGCTTTTTTTTTTTTTTTTTTTTAAATCTTAGATAGTTGCAGGAAAGCAATTGCACAATGTAAGCGCCAATGCAGTGTACTGTACAAACTTAGGATTTTTTTTTAGGTGCCCTGGAGAAAGGCATAGTCTGAACAATAAACACCAGAGTACACAGTTCCATATTAATCTGTGCAGAGGTTACCTCTTTTTAAATTATAAGGAAAAAATAACCTAATTTGCTTAATGAGCCTCTGGCGGACTGTCTGTGGGCTCCTCTCCTTCCTGTGAAGAACCCGGGTATCCAGGTCCCCCTCGCTGTATACCGGTCGCTCCAGACGATACATCAGGGTAGCAGAGACCCCCTCGTCCTGCGTGACCTGTTCCATGTCATGCCAGTGGGGTCCAGCTGGCCTTTCCGTCCTGCAGGAGGCACAAAGAACACGGTCACATGAGCATTCCAGAACAAAGCTTAAGGCCGACCTCTGGGGCCGGCCTAGCCGATAAAGCACCGTTTTTAATTCAGCGATTCCAGTAATCTCTGCACTTTTCCGCAGCAGAAAAGTTCCCCGGAGCATTCTCAGCTACCTACACAAAGCAAAGCACTTTAAAAATGGCATTACTCAGAAAGCTGCATGTTTACCCTGGAACCACAAGCCAGGCAGTATTAAAGTGGAAGCGCTGCTGGACTCTTTTGCGTTTTTCCACAATATACTGGGAGCACGTGCTTGTCTGTCACACACAGCAAATGGGACATTTTACTACTTAAGGCGGTGGGGACATCTGCAAACCCATTTGCCCGGGTTCCCTCACACTGCAGGTTCGAGCTATAAAGGCAGGTGGAATTCACGCGCGCGCGCCGTTAATGAGCTTTTTTACTACGCTCATTAATGGTTCAACTGGCGCGCGCTTCGTAAAGCCAAGAACGAACCGACTACGTTTTTATTACCTTCATTAATACTATTAGCTCAACTGGCGCGCGCGCTGCAGGAAGTCCTTAAGAAGCGCCTGGTAAACAAAACGGAATGACAGCGTCTCCGACACCGCTGCCCACTGTCGCGCTGAGCCGGGGGTGACCGGCGGCGCGCGGCGGGAGGGCAGCGCAGCGCGAGGCGGCGGCTAGCCCCTCTGATCGTCCACAGTTGACCAAACCCCCCCCCATCATTGATCATATCAAGTCTCACCTGTGGAATTTCGCCTTTTCAATAAAAAAATTCATAATTTCAGTTTAGTCGCTTTGAAACCGTCTTTAGAACGAGTTTCACTAGGTGTTGCTACAGAGAAGTGTTTTAGCTGCACTCTGAAGACCCTATAATCAGTACAGTTTAGTTTTCATAAAAATCCATTACATGTTATAAGTGTTAGAACTGCGACAGCTCATCAGAACAACGCAGATATTAAACGAAATCAATATCTGGTCATTTCTGGCGAACGCTTTTAAAATTCCATCCAAGCGGTTTAATTCAGCGACGTCTAAACGTTAGACGAGTTGAATTTAGCTGCTGTAACCTTCAAAACACACGCAAGGAGGCGGGATATCACTTGTCGTACGCGGAGTTAAAACAATAAGATCCAATTTATGACGGAAGTGCATAAGTGTTAGGAACGCTTACTGCACGGAGAGGAAAGGGCGGAGAGGCCGACGTGGGGCCCAGTCCACCGCTTACCTTCCCCAGCTGGCGCTGAAGATGCCGCAGTCTGGAGCAGAAAGTGCAAAAACAGAGCGGGAGCGGAGGGAATGTCAGACAGCCAGAGCCCGGGCTGCAGAGCCCTGTGAGAGGAGCAGCCCTCGGCAGACGGCCACAGCCATCCGCGCTCAGCGGATCCGCCTCGCGTTTGCGTCATCGGGGGGGGGGGGGGGGGGCAGGGAACTGCAGTCCTNGGGGGGGGGGGGGGGGGGGGGGGGGGGGGGGGGGGGGGGGGGGGGGGGGGGGGTCAGGGAACTGCAGTCCTATTTACCTCACGAGCTAGAACTACAGATTCCATGTGGGGGGGTGTAATGCGAGCCGAAGTCAGCTGTCAGTGGCGGAGTGATACTGTGTGTGTGTGTGTGTGTGTCGAGCTGCCTTAGTCATGCTGCTCTTGCAAGTCGGGCTCCTGTCGGAGCGTCTCGAGAGACCAGTCGGGCCGCATCGTTCGCCTCCAGTGACACGTGCGAAGTGAAAGGATGAGTCGGGAGAAGTTCTGCCAGCTTATCGTCATCAACCATCACAAAAGCTGGTAAAACCCACGTCCGTCTCCATCGCATTAGTTCAAATGCAACAGTTTAAATATAATCGTTACATAATTAGCACGTCACACCGGAGAGAGAGCAGCGCCTGAGCTGTCCGCACCACTACAGTTTGCCATCAATCGTTTCACACATTTCCTGCGATATTCTCACCACATCTCTCAAAACAGGCTATATAGTGGCACAACACCATGGTTAAGTTGCAAAAGGGCGTCAAGAAAAGCTGGTTTCTCAGAAGCAAAATTATTCTGTCAGTGAATAAATCAGTTCCACCAAAATGACAAGGACCTTCACCGTCGTTTAAAGTGCCAGCATCGAAACGTTAAGACTTCATCAAGATGTCAACGTGCTACAAGGATGCTCCTCGGCTCAAATTCCAACCTACAGCCTTTCCCCACCTTTCCACGGACTGAACGCCGTTCCCCTCACAGACAGGTTTCAACACTGCAGTGTGGAAAGATGGCCGGCAACAGTTCTGAACCATTTTTTTTCCCCTACCAGAATGGTCTCGTGACAGTACAATACGGTAAAGTAGAAAACACAGACTTTGCACGGCACTGCAGAAGAAATAACAGAACCAAAAAGTGTCGGCAAAAGTAAAGCGGCCGCACCAACGCGTGACCATTCCACCTCACTGGACATCCTGTCACTTATGTCTGTCCGGCCACAGATGTTCATCCACGTCGCACCTGACGTTCTCCTTTGAAATACAAAATGGAATGATTATCGCATGGTGCCATCAACCCCTACAAGTCTCTGCTGTGACGTCCTTTCAAACACCATCTGCGACACCTAGCAAGGACAGTTGGTCACAAGGTCGCTGCCCACACACGTTCCACCTTCCTGCTGAATAGAACCTGAAAGCAGGATTCAAAAGTGAAGAATAGGGTGGGAGCAACTCCATCTGGATCCTTTGGTGGACAAATCAATCTTGGATGGCATTTGTTTGGTGAAAGCTGGCCGTCATGGTCAGCCTGTGACTGCGGACTATGAAAACTTATGTCCTGGAGTACATTTACAGTTAAGTGAGGAATGAGTGCTGAAAGAATGAGAAACAAGCATGATGACTGGAGGAACTGAGAAACAAGGAGGTAAGTTTGAGCCACAAGGAGCAGTGAAACAAACCCAAAACCTGCTTTCCCAAAGACTAAAATTCCAGAAGGAAAAACATGAGCTGCTCTTTTTTAAACAAAGGGGGGGTGATGAGCAGAGTGGAGACAGGTGTGCCCTGACTTCTTTTTTTGTGAGGACCCCTGCTGGCCAACTGGGGAATTGTTGTGACACTGACAAAGTCTCAACCAATCACTTAACTTTGCAAGTCATTTGTTTAAGGAACAAGAGCTGTGGATGATGTTCAAGAAGGTCAGGAGATTCTGCATGTTGTAAGGCCCGGTGATGGGAATACAAGTGATCACATCATTCTCTAATATGGTAGCACACGTTGTAATATTCTCCCCACTGGCCTGGGACTCCAACCATGCATTCTTGACCAGTTCAGACTGGCATTGCAGCTCCTTCACTCTGTCACAATTCCTCTCAAAAGACACCTCGTATGGTTCCTTCATTGTGAAACTGTCTCTTCAACGGTATCTACTGTAGCACGGCTGACAGAGGTAATGTTTTGGAAGCCGCTATTACTGTGGAAAGTATCGCACGGTTTGCCTAACCAGTAACTGGTCACTTTATTCACTTCCAGCAGTCAGCCTGCCAGTTCAACGCAGCATCGGGTGATTCTCAAGAGACCGACCCACAACAGAGGCCTCTCAGAGCTTAAATACAACACAGGATCTACTCTCAAGTCCAGTTACATGCCATTTGTATGTGCGTATGATCATACAGCGCAACATTTCAGGGTTTTTAACTAGCCTGGCTTTATGGGGTATGGGGTGGGTGTCATTCCAGTAACTTTCCACTACATTTCCCCCTTTTTGTGATTTCCTCTTAATCATTCCTGTTTCCCAGGCAACGACCTGTCCGATACAGGTGAAATTCAGCCAAGGAATCTATGTATTCAGAGCTGTCAGGGACGTAGCTGCAGCGCTCAAGGTCGGTCAGTATTCCCTCCCAAAGGCTTAAAAACAGTGTTAATGTCGTAGGGTGGCGAAGTCAGAATCAAAAGCTCAATTCAATTGAGAACGTGTGGCTGGACTTGAAAATACCTGCTTGCTTGTGATGTCTGTGCAACTCGACAGAACTTGAGCAGAACAACGGGGAAAAACTGCAGCGTCCAGATGTGCAAAGCTGATGGAGATGTGTCCACACACACTAACTGCTGTCAATGGTGCCTCTACAACTGACTTGAAGGGGGGGGGTGAACACTTAGGCAATCAATTATTTGATAACTAATTATTTTGATAATTTTGATCCATTTGTTTTCTTTCCCTCCGGAATGTCTGGATGATGGGCACAGGGGACTGGCTGATATCAGGCAGTACTCTCTGCTCAGCCTCTGCCATTGGGTGGATCACATGGTCTGCAGTTGTGGTCCTTATGTTATCAGGGACAAACTCAATGTCTTTTCCCCTCTTCTGCCTCTTCCTCTGTTCTGTTATCCTGCCCTCAGCGTAACACCACACATCCTTACTCCCCTTCCTCTACTTCCACTTCCATCAGCAGGCAGTGGCCCCCATTCAAAGTGTTCCTGAGCAGGTTCCTGCACATTCAGCAAACGCAGCAATTCTCTTTCAGCATTATTGTGTTTGGCATTTCAAAGCTCATGAACTGCACCCATAAAGCTCATCTGACACCATGCGCCATTCATTCATCTAAGATGTGAGAAAGTCCCCTCTATAAGTCAAACTCAAGGAATCTCACCCGACAAGCAATTAATCATTTTGTCCTGCATTACAATAATAGTAATGTAATAATACAGTAATAGTAATAATAGTAATTACATAGATATGCGATTTTGAGGGCAAACTCATTCAGCTGAGAAGCTAAATAACCCATTTTGACCAAGAAGACAGGAGCAACTGATAACTAGGCCAAATGAGGACAACTGCACTGATTGCTAGGTCCCTTGTACACAGCAACACACCATTTCTTATTTTTCCCCACAAATTGCTAGTGTTTTAGTAAAACACAGGGGCACGAGGGATCTTGAACAGTGTGGAGGTTACACACAAATTCATTCAAGACTTGAGCCACAGCAGTTGAGAAAATCTACTAATAAACATAACAACTGAATGAACTGTGACCCCATGCCAGGAAAAGAGAAAAGAAACTCACTAATGGCCATATTAATGAGTGACGTACGTCTACCCCCAGCTGGGACGCCGGTCCTCGACAGGGTGGCCGATCCCCTTTTCACACTCATGTGCACACACTACTGGCAACTTAGAGTAACCAATTAACCTGAAACGTGTATTTGGACTATGGGGGGAAACCAGAGCACCAGTAGAAAACAGGCAAACTCCACACAGATGACGTCAGATTCAAACTCACGCCCAACCCACCAGCTGCGAGGGAACAGGGCTATTCGCTGAGCTACCGTGTAAAGAGAGACAAATCAGCGTATTCATTATTCTCGGCATAAAGAACTACAGCTGCCCATCATTTTTCTGCCACAGTTTTTTGCCAGCTCATTTACTAAAATCCAGTTCGGCAACGTGGCGAGAGTCAGCTGAGGTTTTTTTAAACGTTGAAGAGCAGTTCTCTTCAGCCTGCACTGCTGCACACAGCAGCCTTTTTGCCCACTAGATGGCTGCCGTCACTTGCAGGAAGACAAAAAAAAAAAAAAAAAACAGAAATACAGGGAACAATATGAGTGCTTAACTACAAAACTAAAAAGACATTACAAATTTGAAGTGATGCCTGCCACATAATTGGATAGCACATTCAGTTAAGTCTTTTCCAACTACTTACCTCCGCAGAGATTCGAGTTCTCTCCTACGCACATCGGCAATTATTTCACATTTCACTTTACTGTCAATCTGCCTTCTTCACACGAAAGTTTCTCTCTCTCTCCTGGACCTCCTGCGCGGCACTCTAAGCAGACAGTGTGACGACACACGACAACGAGACAAATTCAATAGATGAGTAGATGAAGGGATAATGGAAAATGAATAAAGAGATAAATAGAGACAAATAAATAATAATAAATAAACTGATAAACACAAGTAGAAAGATAAATAATGGACAAGGTTAGAATAAACGGTGAGTGTTGATGGCATAGTAGCGGGGTGGCCAGTGGTGGTGGTAGTAAGTCTTTCTGCTTTCCTGAATTTGACACCTTGACAGCTAACAAGAGAAAGCTGTTCCTGGACCTAGTGGTGCTGGCCTGCAAGCTCACATAGCATCTTCTGGAAGGTTGTGGTGAAAACAGACAGCGGAGGGCGTGAGAGGGGTCTGCAGTGAGGATACGAGCTTTCCTCATACACTGACTGACTAACTGATGATTTAAACAGAGCAGCGGGTGGCAAGAGCTGGTTAGAATCACTTCCTCTGGACTTGATGGATGAAGGTTCAAATCTTACTCCTGTTGGAACACCTTCAAGAAAGTGATTCAACCTAAATTACTGTAGTAAAAATTATCAAGCTGTGTAAATGGGCAAATCACAGCAAAATGACTGACAGTGTAAGTGATGTAATAGAAAATCATCCAAAAATATACTTACACCTCAACTAATGAGCACAGTTGGGACTGGAAGTTCATAACTTGGATTTATTTGTAAATCTGCCCACTGTACATCACAGTCAATAAAAACTGAATAATACAGCTTAATCCCTCTATTTATTCACAGATTAGGTTCTGTTAAAAACCTCAGATAAACCAATAATCAATTAAAGTTTGTTCTAAGATTTGTATTTATTCTGTTTTCACCAACAGACTCAAACCTCCTGTGACCCTGGCCAGAATAAAGGAGCTAATGATAATTAATGGGTGGACGGATGATGGATGGATTTTCATCAACGGCTCATACAGCACAGGGTGTCGGCGATGTTGAAAATTTTGCGTTTCACAGGCTCCAGAATCATGTTAGAATCTGATCACCTAACCTTAACCATCAAATACGTACGTCTACTCGGACAGTTTCTGTAAAAGTCTAACGTATGACTATAATAAAAAGCACATGGGGTCAAATTTCTCCTGTGCAGCTCAGAGCTGCACCCCCCTCCATCAGCGTGCATGTATAGAATATGTTTGACATGCCTGTGCCTGAATTGTGTAGCATTTCTGGAGTTTAATAGGCTTAAAAAAAAAACTCAGTTAGGGTGAGAAGTACCTGTGTGCCAAATTTCAAGTGTGTAGCTTGAAGAATAAAGCTTTGCATAAAGAACAAACGGACAAACAGAGACTGAGTTTTAAAGAATCATACTTGGCCCCCCATCTTAATGGCAGCTGATTTACCAACTGTAAGCTGAGAAGAAACTAAATGCTCGCAGTTAAACTCTTCAGAAAATAATTATTCTGAGATGGCAAGTAGCACAGTGGTTAAAACTGGTGCCTTAGACTTGGAGATTGTATGTTTGAGTCCCACCTCATGT
Source organism: Arapaima gigas (assembly GCA_900497675.1). Lineage (NCBI taxonomy): Eukaryota > Metazoa > Chordata > Actinopteri > Osteoglossiformes > Osteoglossidae > Arapaima > Arapaima gigas. The sequence goes on from UFQX01001022.1 coordinate 49,178, forward strand.
TCTAAACTGCCCAGCTGTACATGTGGGGAAATAATTGTAGGTAGCTTAACATTATAAGCCATTTTGGAGAAAGAGGTCAGCGAAATTAATAAATATAAATAAGGAATTAGCATATTTTTCTGTTTGAGTTATATCTTAGTTTAAGAAGTTGAATATTTGCCACAACTAGTTAATTAACGTGAGAATAAAACAGATTTGGACGTGATTTTGGCTATTTAAATATGGCTTAAAAACAGCAGCTATGGAAAATAAAAATGTTTTAGTCAATAAACACGTTTTTTCCAAATATCACTATTTTTTCATGACACATTACACGAATAGGTACATATAGAGTTAACAGGGAGTAAATTTTGTAAAGCAGGTAATTTAGTGAAATTTGATGGAGCAGCTAAAGAAATATGAGAGATTTGTGTAGAGATCTGTCTTAAATGTTGACCGGGAACCAGCAGTTCTGATGGAGAGACCTCCAAGAACCACTGAAGAGCACAGCAGTCTGGTTGGGGTGTAGAAAGTGATCAGGTTCTGCAGGTATCAGGGACCAGATACACTGATAGCTTTTACATAGTAACCAGAGATTTTGATAATCTTTCTGCAGCAACAGCAAGCCAACGAAGAGAGACAAAGAAGGGAGATACCTGGGATTATTCTGGCAGTTCCGACTCGTACCACGTTATTCTGTATCAGCTGGAGAGGCTTGATGATGGAGACCAGGTTACCTGCATCAAAAGGTGATAGAAGGCAGATTGAGTTAAGAGTGAATCCTCATGAAGTTATGCAGGACTAGGTTGTGACTTCAAAGTACTGGTAGAAGCAGAGTCGACTTTTTCCCTATGAAGTGGATGAAATGACTGACTTGTCCAATTTGGTGCAGAATTCCTGATAGGCGGACGAACCTGCAGGAAAGTGAAGGATCTCGGTCTTGGAAAGACTGAGCAGTAGATGGTAACCAGCCATTTAAGCGCAGGTGTCTGAGGTATAAGCCTCCATGGGAGAGGGAGCTTCTGTAGCTGCAGGGGAAAGAGAAGAACAAGTTGGTTTCATCAGTATAACAGTGATAAATGTATAGTTTTCCTTCCTGAGCTTCAAGGTTTCATTGTTCAGGGCCTCAAAACACCTACCTTTGGCTCCAGCTTTCACAGCCAGAAACTCTTCTCTTCACTTCATTTCGACTGGCTGCCTCAGACCCAGCGGTTCTGCAGGGCGTGTTTGGACATTTCTGAACCTGCAGAAGCGAACAGCTGGAAGAAAACCGCCTTCATGGCTGATACCAAAAACACCACCTTGTCGGGCCTTAAAGTTAATCGTGAGAATCTGATCCCCACAGAGGACCAAACGCAAAACACCGTCACGTGAGCAAATTTTGTCGTCTCTTCGGGCGTTTCGAGGATTTCCTCGTCCTCGTCGCTGGTGGACGTGTCTACTTACAGTATGTCGACAAAACTGTCCAGTTTTCGTGGTTAAGAGTCGGGTAACAATGTGGGAAAACATCGCAGTGTGTTTTGTTGGACGTGCAGTAACAACATAAACATCGGAAGATGCGTAATATTAATAAATCAATTTTTTTAAATGACGTACGCGATTTTATATTCATCAAATCTTCCGTATTTATTGCTTTTTAGACGAGAACGTGAAACAGTCGCCCCCGCCAAAGCAAGGTATATATGTGTGTGTGCGCGCGCGCGCCCCTTCGCTCGCCGCGCGCCGCTGCACAGACAGAGCGGAAGGCGGTGGCCTCGCGCTGGTGTTGTGCGCGAGGGACGAGTGTGAAAGATGCGGTGTTTGTTTCTTTCGTCGTTTTGTTTAGTTTTCTCAAGTGGCTGCTTTTGAAATGATGTATGTGGTGTATAACTAGGCTTCAGGTAAATTCCTCAGAGCATTTATGAGCCATCGACGCCGCTGTAATCATGGGGAGAAGAAGATCGGCTCCGAAAGACGAAGATTTCACTTTTGTCAGTCCGGTTGTCAAATATCTGCTCTTCATTTTCAACACGATCTTTTTGGTGAGTTGCATTGCTTGCGCGTTATGGTGACCGTTTTGTAACCTTATTCTGAAGTGTGTTTTTAATGACCTAGTTCGCCAGCGGGTTTTAACTTGTTGACGGTGTTGTTGGCGCTCGAGGTTCTGAGGTGTAGAACTGACACTTTCACTGACAGCCCGGGGAGGCCGGAAGGTCCTTCAGTCGCTGCTTTCATTTCATCTGCTCACATTCCCAGCAGAGTCACCACTACCCTCCTGCGAGCGCCCACCTTTCATTTTGCGGGTTTTTAAATCGGTTCGCCGCCCCCCACGTTGTCTCCTTGTTCGTCCTTGTTTTCATGCTGAGTGAAGTGCGCCGTGTCCACTGTGTCCGCCGTGGGTGTTGAACACTGGCGTTCAGGTCTTAAAACATGAGTTTTGAGCTTAATTCCCGTTTCAGACAATTTAGGATCATCTAAAGGTTTGACTGTGCAGTGTTCTGCTGTGTTCTGTCCCTAGTTAAAGTCACCCTGGAGCTCCTCAAGGTTGAAGCTGCCTGTTAATGTTTGCTGAAAATGTCCAGGAGCTGAACAGAAATAGAAGCAATACTGCTGACCCTGTTTTTAAGGACAAATTCTTTTACAGTAGGCATCTCCATTGTACTGTATAGTCTGCCTACAGTTCTCTTTTGGAATCACGGTTGCTAAGCAACCAAAGTTTCATTTATTCATATGCTGATAGTGTAACACGGGCCATTGTGAAGAGCGGGTCCCACGTTCTCTTTGTTTTCAAGATCCTTTTAAGGAAAGGTTTGTGTAAAACTCCTTCAGTATTTCAATGGCTGACGCTGCACCAAACTGCTCTGCAGAGCTGTGTTTTCAGCTTACTTTTTCGTGGCTGTTGTTCATTGCAACAGCTCAGATGCGGCATTATACACTTTGAACGTGCGAAACAAAACCTTTTTGAAAGTTTTACTGTTCCACCTTCATTTTAGATGCTGCGAAGCTCTTTGTTCCTTTTAAGTTCAAAGGGAGAGTAACATTAAAGGCAAAGCTTCTTTAGACACCTGCGGATGTGGCCGAGAGAGGACGGTCTTTCTGCTGTGTCTAGACCTTGGTACACACTGGATTCCCATGGAAAGAAAGGAAAACATTTGCATACTCTTTGTGCACCACACATCTTTATAAATATAAATCTCAATCTGTTTGTTTGTTCTTTAGACACAGCTTTCTTTTTCAAGCCTCAAACTTGAAATTTGGCTCAGCGGTACTTTTCACAATAACAGACGTTTCTGTGTGGTCAAACACAAGGCGTTACACACATTAGAGACAAATGAACCACTCCACACACACACACACTTGCACACAGTGCTCCTCTAACATGAGGGTAATAAAATCCAGTACGACTGGCATGTCACCCTCCACAGTATTTGCCTGTTACACAGTACTAACAATAGTCGTGTATTAAATTCAAGTACTTTTAGGGTAACACGGTTTGGTGATCTACAAATAAATGATATGTTTCCCCTTTCTCACCCAGGCAGTGCCGGGTAGGTCGGCTGGTTACTAGTAGAGACCAGTAGTGAGGACAGCCCATGAGAATCGCCCTGAACAGTACAGGTAGTTGTGGCCTGGCAGCTGGTAAATCCATCATGAAGTAACATGTTCTAACTCATCTTCTGAAATTAAACAAAGAAGGGATTGAGCGTTTGCTCACTATGGAGTTTTTATACCCAGCGTTCTGGTCGCTGATGGCTGAGTAGCATAAAGTTCTTTGGGAACCTGCAGGCCTTTTAAGGGGATTTCTAAAAAAAATCCCTAAACTGTAGTTCACGTCAGCCTGGGTCAAGTTTGTTTTTTTTTTTTTTTTTTTTTTTTTTTTTATGAAGTTTTAAATGAAGGGTAAAAAAATATGGTGGTCTAACAATGGATTTCCAATAAAAGGGTATTTTGTAACAGTTGTACAGATAAATCTAGCAGAATGTGACTTGCAGCTTTTAGTACTTATACAGATATTCAGGAATCCAGCCAACCGTGTCTATCCAGGGTAGAAATTTCGTTTTGGTAAACGTGGCATTTCTTGTGTTAGAGATCTAACTTCTCTAATCATTTAATGTAATCTAACCATAATACATATAAAATAGCTGTGAATAAATGCTTACTGGGCACACAGGAATAAGTGGCTTGCAGAGTTTGTTCCCATGCTTGTGGAGACTGGAAATAGGAAGGGATTTGTGAAAGGGGACATTGTGAAACGTATCGCACCTCTTTTGTTTTTGTTAAAAAAGAAAAAAAAGGCAAGCCCTTATCCATGGCTAATCACAGCCGCTGTTAGCCTGGGAGTCAGTGTCAGCCCATCTGTGTGTTTGGTAGTAAATATTGTATATTACAGGTTGAGTTGCACAATGAATTACACAACTTCTGTTCTGTTTGAAGACATGATTTCAGCTGCATTCTGAGTATGTTTGATACAATAACAGCAGCTATGGACGCCCCTCTATCAAAGATTAGTCATCTGGCTGAAGACCAAGCACAGTTCAGGGCACCTATCCATAGGGTCGCCGTGAGTCACCATGGACTCGACAGCACTTAACAATACCATGAGTGTGTTGCGTGTGATGAGGATAAAGCGAGTGTGAGAGAGCGTGACAGCACTATGTACTGTACAATATTTTACTGTAGCAGTAAAACACGAGTGGACTTATAATTCATGCGTTACCCTCTTATACCTTTTTTCTGCAGACTATCTCAATGGTGATGATGTCGATCGGAGTGTATGCGCGGGTCATGAAGCATGCCGGTAGGTAATGACCGATGCTGAAGCGCTGACAAAATTGTGTAGATTGTTGCTCTAATGTTTTCTGAACATAAAAAGTGTGTCTGGACAGGGTAAAGTTGGTATGCCACCAAGTCACTGTTTGGGAGCACAGATCAGTATGTGCAGGCCGGTGAATAACTGATCACAGTGCGTTCTGTGAAGGGAAGGGGGGGCAGCAGGTACCATCATTGAGAAGAACCTGAACATACTGCATGATGTAAAGTTTTGTTGCTGTTGTCCTAGATGAGGTACATATTATTGTACTTGCAAGACAGGTGCTCAAGCCGACCTAAATATTCAGTTGTAAAACCAGTCTTAAAAGTCTTATACTGTAACCTTTGTAGTGATATTTGTAAGGCTGAGAGTCACTTGTACCAATAAAAATGGATGACCTGTTTGCAATGTCATTTCCCAAGTGAGGGAGTGGGGTTTGCAGCCAGTCGGGTGCCAGTCGAAAATAGCAGGGTGAGCAATGCTCTCCTTCACCTCATGATCTCTGTTTCTGGCCTGCAGAGGCAGCTGTGGCCTGCCTGGCAGTGGACCCTGCCCTGCTGCTGCTGATTGTTGGTGTGCTCATGTTTATCCTCACCTTCTGCGGCTGTGTAGGTTCCCTGCGTGAGAACGTCTGTCTGCTCCAAACGGTCAGTTATAAGGAGTCTGGGCTGTTAAGGGGGTAGGGGTTAGATATTGTGAGCCAGTATTTGGGCACTGCTGCCTTTGCTTGGAATATATCAAAACTGTTGATTGGTTACTTGGAGGACAAAGTTAGAAGAGAGCATCAATATCACAGTTATGTCCACAACCAGTATTTTCTACCTGGGGACTTAAGTCCAGTAGAATTAGTGTGAATAGGGTGAATGATGATTTTAAGCTTCACTAACCTTCAGGTGATCTTTGGGTGATCTTAGCCCCCGGGGAAGATAAACTCGTATACGTATTGCTGTTATTTATTCAGAACTCTCTCCTCTTCCATCCCACAGTTCTGCATTTGCCTGACAGTTGTCTTCCTGTTGCAGTTGGCTGTTGGTGTCCTGGGCTTTGTTTTCTCTGATAAGGTAAATTGTGCAGTGATGTATCACACACAGTAAGGAACAGGACCTGAGACTAGTAACTTTGCAGGTTCGAGCTGCTAAAGGAGTCCTGCTGTTAAACGTTTGCGAAAGGTACTTGGTCCGGAAATGAAATTATAAGGTCTGTAATTGGCTACTGACAAATAAGAGTTTCATATCTAACTGCACAACATTCTGGAGTATCTTCTGTATTTCAGTATCCACACCCATGTTGTTCATCAAACTTCCACCCAGAAATCACACAAAAGTTGGATACCCTCTAATAGATTTATTATGAAGAACACACTCCTCATCAAAATGGTTGTATAATTATTATGAAATGTCCAGTTAAGGCATAAGTGTCCATGTGCAATAGAGTATGCAGTAGTCAGTTCTGGTTATGAAGCAGCAGTTTTGTTTCCATGAAATATTGCATTATGCTAATCTGAGTAATGAAAATGACTTTTGATAGGGGACAAAAGGGTTTGGGGCAGAGCACATAAAATGCAGTAAAAATTCCTTACTAAAAATCATGGCATACCTAATATTAAAACAGAAGGTAGTGCAAGACCTAGCAAAAACATATTTGAGATAAGTGATAAAGCTCACAAAAATGAATTTGGAGTTTGTGACACCAGTTTTTTTTAAGCACTTTGTTGTCGCTGCTGTTCAGTGCCGGGCATTCGATGTCGGCTGTACGGATAGTCACCGTAAGCTGAGTTTGATCTTCAGGTAGATGGCTCATGTTTGAGAGGGGGGAATCCAGAGCTGCCGTTACTGTATCAGTCCACCGCATTGCAGGTCAGCCTCTAAATCAAGGGATGACTGTATTTGTCACGTTATGTCCAAATAACATAATTCATTAGTATACCGGACAGCACTTTATTATATGTGGATATGAACTGCGCCTGTAAGCACAACTCCTGCGTGTTCCTCTACGTACATTATTTTCTGATTGGTACAAATTCTTACATTTGCATAAATAAATGTTTTTGAATTACAAGTGTCTGTACAGTGAGACACTGATGTTAAAAAAGCTGTTAACCAGTAGGAACAAAGGCTGAAGTGATGCTGTTTGAGATGCTTTCTTTGGCACCACCTGCTGCCCACACTGTGTTTACAAGGGCGCTTGATGCTCCCAGCAAAATCTTACCGGATAAATCGCTGAACCACACATTTAACTCCTTTCACAAAGATGCTTGTGATATTTGTTTAATGAGCTGTCAGGTCTCACAGGAAATGCCTGAGGAAAACAGGTAAAAATTCCAAATCCACGACACGATGCTAATGCAACCTGAGAGCCGTAACCACCCAGCTCAGGAAAAGCTTTCACAGGCTGTCGGGCTGCTCAACTCTGGCGTCTCAGGTCCTGTCACCACCACCCACAACCACTGACGTGCATCGTGTGTGTGTGTTTACACATGTATATGTGTGTACATGTGTTTACTGTACATTTCTGTATTTGTCTCTACATTGCATTATGTATTCATATTTATGCATTTGTAATATTCATTCTCAAAATGTTCTTTCCCCCATTCTGTGCCCCCTAGACCTGAGGTTGTTCATTTCTTGCTCCGTTGTATACCTGCTGTATAAGGGTGATTCGTGACTCGGTGATGACACGGCAAATTTCTGGCGTCCGTGTCAATCGCAGGGAAAACCACGTGCGCATGGAAATATCTCAGAAGGCAGTATCATTCCAAATGATTTTGATATGATTCACTGTTTTTATTGCAAATGGTACTTTTTTAGATAGCAGTTGCAAGCATTATTACAGAAATTACAAGATTTGTTTCGATAGGTAGTGTTCTAATAATAATTTTGTACAATACTCATAAAGCAGCTTCTTAAAGCACTTTATGCTAGAGATGTACAAGTTACAATTGCAAAGTAATATACAATAAATCAATCAGAAAACAATAGAATTCATTTGTGATCCAGAAAACATCCCAGAAACAAATGTGATGCAAGGTACAATTTCTCATTCACTCAAAATAAATGTAACTTTGAGTTACCACTTCACCCCAAACACAATGTAGGAAATTGGAGCACCCTGAGGGAACCCACACAAAGTTGCAGAGAATATGCAAACACCCAAGTTTCTATTTACGGCTCAGGATCAGCTTGTTACAATGCCACATAGAAACAAAAGAATAAAACAACAAAATAAAAAGGGAGAATACAGTAAGTTAAACTGTGAAAAGGAAAGGGAATGTAAATGAGGAGCTTGCAAATGTGTTATAGCAATAACGTGGGTATTGTGCCCGGATTAAAAGGTGTCCAGAATAGTTCTGATATTCTGGATTTTAATTCTGGATATTTCCTCAGTGTTTAAAAGATTAGGCAGAAATTTTTGCCTATTTTGGAAAATAGTTAAGTGTTTTGTGCCTGAAAATGCATAATTTATTATTTAGTTTAATGGTAAAGAGTTATTTTTACAAGAATTTTCTGTACAAGCAGATCATCGTCACTGTTTTGCATAAAACTGAGCTGGATTGAGTTTTGTTCATTATGCATCATTTTGCCCTATTATGTTGTGTGAAGGAAAGAGACAAAATAGTCAGGCACTTCTCAATCTGGTATTAAAATGTTGTTTTTTTTATCTAAGAAGTCATATTGAAATTTGAAAAACTTCTGATTTCAGCACTTTCCATCCACCCATGATCCTTAACCGCTTTCTCCTGGTCCAGGTTGCGGCGCCCTATAGCCTATCCCAGACTCGCTGGGATGCCAGGCCATCGCGGTGTTTCAGTTCTTTTTAGAAGGGATTTAATGTATAATCACATACTGCAGGGTTGTTCTGAAAATCACCAAAACAGAATTTGTAACAAAACTGATTTTTGTTCATTTTCAGTGGAGAATTTTTTTTTTATTTACTTTTTAAAAACTGTCTTACAGGCACAAGTGAAAGTCAGCGAGATTATCAACAATGCCATTGTTCACTACCGGGATGATATGGATCTGCAAAACCTCATTGATTTTGGACAGAAAGAGGTAATTTTTGTGTCCTCCAAGTGTTGGTTTTCAAAGGTGGAATCATTCAAACACATATATCTCTCCATATTGTTCAGCTGTCTGGCACCTGCATGAACGGATAGAACATTACTGCCATTTAATAAGTGTATAATTTCATTTTTATTATACAGTCTGATTCAAATGCCTGGAACCACCCAAATACTTTTAAGATGCCTAGATTCAAAGATTTAAAGACAAGTTTGATCCAGTTAATTTAAACACGTTGTAGGATTTGGGAACTGGGAACAACATCTGCAGCTGTGCCCCGATCAGAATGGACAGCACGTTGAACGCATTCTGTGAAACGGACCCAGTTTTTACCTGTGTCACTCTCAACATGGCTGTTGAATGTCTGCACTGTGACACGCCAAATGTCATAACCAAAAAAGATATCAAACGACGGGCTTCACCATTGAACGTCTTTTGAAATTTCAACCACGTTAGAGTTAGACCCGCTTTTCCATTTCACAGGATGGCGTGGGGTGATCACACATAGCCCCTCACAGATACCCCCAATGGTCTATTGCAGAATAACATTGTCAGACCAATCTGGCATCTTAAAAATATTTGAGTGGTTCCAGACTTTTGACCCACTGTATAATATAGTTAGTTCAGTGAAAAATACTATACTCTGTAATAACACAGACTGCTCTTCTGTGTCTTCCCAGTTCAGCTGCTGTGGAGGCATCTCCTACAAGGACTGGTCTCAGAACATGTACTTCAACTGCACCCCGGAGAACCCGAGCCGGGAACGGTGCTCTGTGCCCTACTCCTGCTGCCTGCTGCCCAAGGATGAGGTTCCAACTAGCCATATTTTTAATTTGATTCGCAGCCGCCCAAAGAAAAAGACTTCAAAATAATTGAATACAGTCCTCATTCGGTCTGGACGTGCCACTGCTAAGTATGCAGTGAAGTTGCAGACACAGAGTTGCGGCACATTTTTCCACGTTACTCGATTTCACATATCAGGTGTTCACTGATCTGGGCTCCCATATCTAATACTACCTATTAGTAACTGGTACAGATTTACATTTATCCTCTCTACAACATCCAGTCTGGACTGGCAGTGTAGTCCAGGGTGATAAACTAAGACTGCATTGGAGAGTTGTTCTAAGCAGCTGTGTGATATAGACCGAGATGCACGGCATTGTGGGAACCCACGCTCTCAGCCCAGGAGAATCGAAGGGTAGACTGGTATTGCCAATAGCGAGAATCCAACAGGGACCACGTCGCTGACTTAGGGCAAGTGTATACAAGCACACCCTGCAGGAGCTGAGGAGGTCTCTGTACATACATGTTAAGTTCATGTCAAAATTTTGAGTACACCTGCCTGAAAACAAGCTTTCCATTGCTATTTCTGCTTTAATCTGTGCATCAGAAGTATGCATTTTAAATGAAAACAATGTGCACAATTAATTTAAAATGTCTTTTAAGAACACTGCAATCTCCTCCCTGTGCTTCAAGGCAATTGTGAACACCATGTGTGGGCAAGGAATGCAGGATCTGGACCACCTGCAAGCAAGTGTGTTCATTAACACCAGTGGCTGCATTGACCGGCTTGTCTCCTGGATCCACGATAACCTGTTTCTGCTGGGGGGCATCGCGCTGGGTCTGGCTATCCCCCAGGTGAGGCTACCGCCAAGGTTAATTTAATCATGCAGCAATGGTTGCATGCATTGCATCTGCAGCAGTAAAGGCACAAAACAATACATCACATACTGTATATGTGGTCAGTACTATGGGTCAACTGGGTCAATTTTAATAGTTAATTTTCAATTTTTTTCCCCCCCATGTTTCTTTTGGGGAGGAAGCATCACCTGCATTTCCACCTCCAGCTCTTAGTACACCTATATCCCAGTATCTGAGTGTAATTTGTTCCTAGAAGAGGCCGAAATACCGCAAATTCACATATCGGGAATCTGTTTTCATTATTTCTTATGAGGAGAATTCTGATTTGTTCTGGGTTCATTTGCGAAAACCCAATTAATTTCCCCAGAATATCGATACCACTGTAAAATATTTTCAGCGATGAATACGTTAAACAACCATATTTAATCAGTTAATGAGGTAATTAATATGCATTTGTGTTAATATGCAGTTTTATTTAATATCGTTACATTTTGTTCCTTATTACTGCAATAGCAACAAACATTTAAACAAACAAACAGCAGTAAAATGTATGTAATATTGAGTTGGGCATTAATATAAAACCACTCCTTATATTGAGAGCTTGAACACTGGGGTTTAGGTGTAGTAAGACACTTCCAGGGGAAAAGTGGAGAGTAGAACCAGAATAATTAGATTCTTTTCCACGGTGTTTACAGCTCATGTCTGGTGCTTCTGGCAGTCGGTGAACTAGATGAGCAACACTGCACAAAGGGAACTGAAATATACTTCTTGCATATGTATTCGAAGCCCTGGGCTCTCCAGGTTTATGCAAGGACACAATTGTCTCTTAGCTGCACATAGTTGGTTAGTTTCTACCTTTGAACCACTTTAAGTAATAACCGCCTGTTCCGGATTAAAAAACTTGTTTTGAGGATCATTATTGAGGCTGTGAACCTGAAAAAAACGTGTGGGAATGAAGACTAAAGAACGTGCTACAGAAGTTATTCCCGAGTCTTTGGATTTCCCGGTCCGCCTCAAAGCATATCCACAGTTTGCCAGAAGTGTGGGGAAATGTTCTATGGCCATCTGGGACCAAGAAAAATCCTTATGGCCAAAATTCAAAGTTCTCTGTGTGGTGAAAAACCTAACACTGCCCATGCCTGAAGAAACACCATCCCTACAGTACCGTATGGTGGTGGCAGCATTATGCTGGGGGTGCTTCTCATCTGCAGGAACAGGGAATCTTGTCAAAATGGAAGCTTCAGTCTGCTGAGAAACTGATGCGTGGGAGAAAGTTCACCTTTCGACAGGACACGGATGCCAAACGTGTGGCTAAAGCAACACTGGAGAGACAAAAAGATGACTGTCGTATAGAGAGCAGTCAAAGTCCTCACCTCATTAAAGATCTGTGGCACCTTTTGAAAACTGTGGTCCACAAACATCACCGAGCCAATGTGAACAACCAGCTGCGGGTTTCCCAAGACAAATGTGGAGGGGGAAAAAACTCCCCAACACGTGCACAGCTGTTACACACTTACCCCAAACGACCTAAAGCAAAAGGTGACGCTACCAAACATTAGCGTGTCGGCTTTGAGTACTTAGGCCACCAGTATATTTCAGTTTTTCAGTTTCTTTAAAAATAACTGCAGACAAATTTCTTATTTTGGTTTTGAAAAAGTATTGCTGGAGAAAATGAGTTCACAATAAAAACGCTGTGTGGAAAAATAAGAATATTTTGAAATCCAGGCACGGACGATAACTTTGAATAGGTCTGAATACTTTTGCAAGATGCTGTATATTTTAGACACCGAACTGCAAGGCTTTTAACTGGTCTGCAAATTCTGATGGAATTTAATTTAAATTGTTTGTTCATTTATTTAATCATATAGATAGCTGTACGATCAGTTAACAGTAAAAATATTGGATTAGTAGTATTCTTGGATTTTCTCTTCCAAGCTTCCAGTCATAAGTAATTCGGAAGCCAGTAAGTCACGCATGACCGAAAACCAGCTCCCACCCAGGTCCTACGCATTCAGCGCTGATCCCCTTTCGTCGCTTTCGCATCTTGGAAGCCCACGTCCACCAGAACGCAGGTGTGTCAGCCCGTTCTGTGTATTTGGAACATCCTGACACTGTTTCCACTTTGTCTCAATCACAGCTGGTGGGCATCCTGCTGTCCCAGGTCCTCATCAACCAAATCACAGACCAGATCGAGCTGCAAAACTACAATGTCCAGCACCGCTGTGACCCCTGGCACTGACCCTGCATCACCTGTCAGGAGGACTGTGACACGGAGCACCTGTATGCACCCCCACTGTGGGCCACACGGTGCACCTCTGCTGTCAAGTGTGCAGTTAAAGAAATTCTGGCTCAAATGTAAAGAAGAAGAAACCTTTCTGAATCCCGAGTACATTCCAGTAACGTGTTTTTCAAGACTGGTTTTGGCGTCGTTTGACAGAAGGAACTTTACCTGTATATACACACTTTGCTTGTAACTGCACATTTTCTCCATTTATCCTTAGGGTATTTATTGAAATTTTGTACATGGATATAAAGCGGAATCCTGTAACGTTCCCAGCAATTTAAATGACCGTATTCTAGTCCGACACGAGGACACCAGCCTGGATTTTTCCAAACTCCCCCACGAGAAACTCCTTGGGGCGAACCTGTACTGTGCAGCTACAAATAATTCTTTAATCCCATAATTAGTAATACAGTATTATTATTATTATTATTATTATTATTATTATTATTATTATTATCATCATCATCGGCATGGTTTTAAGACCCTTCGAGTCCGGGTTCCAAGTCAAGCAGTAGATTTCATATTGATACTGCAGATAAATTCAGTGAATTTCCATAGAAAAAGGCTTATATTGTTATTTCAGTTTACTTCAATATTACACCGATATGTAGCTCTCTTGTGATCCTTCAGGCGCATCAGATTTAATTAGTTTTTTAAATGTAATTGTTGATTTTGGTAACATGCAAGTTTGTAACACAGTGCACCTGAAAAAATTGCTTGTGGAATTAACACGATCAGAAAGGGCTGATTTATAATAAACGCATCTCCCCTGATATGCTGTATAAGTTGTGTATTTAGACTGTTTACTGTCTCAGTCTCATAAACCTGACCAAGCTGGGCTTTCTTCTCCCTGCATGGGCGTTACAGTGTATAAGTTCCTTGTGAGCCTCTTGGTTCAGAGTCTACCTGTTTGTGCAATATTCTTACCGCCTCAGTTCAGGGAGAGCAGCTTCTTCAAGCGCTTCCACCACCGCTGCAGCAGGTGTGATGTTCAGACTGAGAACCTCTGGAGTACAAGGCCAGAGAGAGAACCACTACGGAACCTGTTACTGTTTTTCCACAAGTAACAGCAACAAGTGAAAAGCTTGCTGGATGCTGTTTTCCTCTGTGGAACAGGCATGGAATTAAAGGATTACCAGGAAATGATTTTGAGGCTCACCTTTCAGGTAGATCTTACCAGGTGGTTTAATGTGGCTCCCTCTCCTTCCCTTAGAGACTCCCAGCTGGTGTTGTCATGCAGACCGCTTACTCTTCTCCATCTGCCACTGCTTCTCTTGGCTTCATCGTTGCCTCTTGTGGATTCTGCCATCACTGCTCTGTTGCTGCATCGTCTCGGACCACAGCTTACCTCATACTTCTAAGCTTAAGCGACTGACCGCCATCCACAGTTCAATTCTTCGTGACTCATATCCTCCATCTCTAAGGTGGTCCATCCACCTGTTAAGAACTCACCTATCTGAACACGTCATTAATTTCATTTGTCGCTGCTTCTCCCAGCTCCTTCAAACATCGAGGACATGTCCATACCTCGCTGTACACAGCTCTTAATTCAGATCACTCCCAGGACCACTACACTCCTCCCCCTCCACCCACTGGGAGGTCCCACTCACATGAGGTCCAGACAAAAAAGTTGTAGGTTGCTGGTTTTGTCCCCAAAGCGGTGGGATGAGGACCTTCACTCCCTAAGAACCACTGAATCTCCTCCAGCAGTTAGATCTCAAAAGCCATCTCTGCTGGACCCACTTATCCCCCATCTGGCAGTTCCAGAAAAGCATCCCACCATCTAATACCACCTTTGTATTTCCCATCATCCTCAGTTCTGTACACATCTACTCATGTAACATCTGCCAGCAGAACGATGGCTTCAGACCAACTGAGCTTCCACAGCTGCTGTGTGGAGCTGCTCCCGCTCTTAAACGCACAGTTGTTGACTCTGATGTGTACGTGAGAGTGGAGAAGAAGACTCAGATGAATAAATGAAAAACAAACATGGTTTTGTACTCTTCCACGATCGTGTGCGTGACGTAGTAAAACAAAGTGGGACGGCTGAGGTGGGCAATCTCGCTGTCGCGGGGGTGGGGGATGTGCAGACCCAAGGGGAGAGCGGGAGACCCGTGCGTGCGTGCGTGCGTGTGTGTGTCCCCGCCTGCATGGGGCCCCGCGTGCTGTGTGTGGTCCCCCGCTCACGTTATACGTGCCTTTAAGGTGGTCCGTGGTAGTTAGATGGCTGTTTAAGGTGGTCCGCAGGCAGGCAAAGGCGGCGCCCCAAATTCTGCTTAATTCTCTCGTTAGAGGAAAGTAATTTTATATTTTATTTCTAATCTAATCCACGCCGCGTGTGATTATTACTAAAACACACCCTCCAGGACCAGACAGTATGTTCTCATACCACGACGAAATCACGACATATTCACATGTCGCCCCCTCCCTCCCCCCCCCGAATAAAAAGTATTGGATCAAAGTTAATTTTAAACTGCTAGTGTCTCTATCTTTTTGTGTGATATGTATAAAGTGAAAACTAAATCCTCCTTGGGCGCAGTGGGGGGAAACGGGGCCATTACGCGCCCCCCGAGGAGGGCAAATTGTCCTAAATGTCAATTTGTCGAAGTATAAATAAACAAAACAACCGTTTCGCCAAAGAAAACCAAAACAAACGTTCCCAGTCATCATGAGAGCCACGTTAGAAGATGAGGAGATCAGATGTACGCGGTACCGGGGGAGACCGCCGATGACCGCGCGGTAACGTGTTTATTTGCCGGCCATGCGGGGCACAGCGTCCCGCTCCCACGCGGGAGGAAGGAAAGACGACACCGCGCTTCCACACCAGCGGCTGGTTTTTGTCTATTTGTTTGCGACACCACAATGACATCTGAATTTCAATGCGCCCCACAGCGACCGCTCGAGCGCTTTCCCGTGCTTTCAGTGTAAAAACCCGCGTCCGAACGCAGCATCTCTTGAAACGCACGTTTCACGAAAATAAACGCGGTAAAAATGCGTTCAGTCGACGATTCTCCCCAAAGCGAAGTAAAATTCAGAGCCGGGCAGCAGAAAAGGATGCGACCGTGGGCGCATCGCAGCACCAGCTGCTTGTAGGTTTGATACCGTAGTGAGCAGGAGAGATCGAAATGTAAAAATAACCCGAATTAAATATTGCGTTAATATGTGAGCAAACCTGTATTTGGAAGTACGTTCGTCGTCGACTCGGCCCAGACTCCACTGATGTTTTTGTAAATGTAACTGCTGAAATTATAAACCGCACCACATTTTCATGGTTTTTTTGTACCCGGGGCCGTCGTGGTAGCGGCGACCCCCCCCCCCCAAAAAAAAGTCTTTCATGAGGACATGTCAAAGAAACGGTAAAGGACCAAAGGTTGAAATTGTAGTTATATAGTGCTTGTGGACACTGACTGTTTTTGCTATTCCAACATGGCACATTCCTGCCCTCGGAAGGGGGATGGGAGGGCAGGAGTGTGTGTGTGTGTGTGTGTGTGTGTGTGTGTGTGTGTGTGTGCTATGCTGGTTCTCCCCGCGCGGCGCATTCCAGGGAAAAGGGAGACAGAGGCGGCGGGCGGCTGTCCGGGGCTGGGGGTCTGTGGGGGGGGGGACAAAGAGCCGGGGCTCGGCGTCTCTGTCCACCCACGGCACCGTTAAAGTGTCTCCTTCTGCCTGCGAAGCCGCTCGGTCCGGCATTTTGGGGGGAAAGTGGGCCGGAGAAGGAGCTGGAAGTGTCCGCGGATCGAGTTACACTTCTTCGGAGTTCTCATCTCAAGTTTTTTTTTTCCTCCCCAAAAAAGTGGGGGAGGGGGAGCGCCTGCATCACCCTCGTTGTTTAGAGCCGTCCGAGGAGGAGGTCGCGCGCCGCCGTTACTTCGACTTGTTTAAAGATGAATGGCGACGCAAAACGGGCGGAAAACGGCTCGTAACCAGTAACGGAGGCGCCCCGGCGTCCGAGACGAGCCGCCCTCACTTCGACGCTGAAATATGCGCTGTTCGGTAGCGACGGAAGGGCCGCGCGCACAAACTTGTCCGTTTGCTCGGCGAAAACAGGCCAAGTTGGAGGACGGGGGGCAGCTGTGAAAGTCGCGGACGCCAAGTTGAGCGGAGTTGCCCCGCCGCGCCGGAGTGTCCAAGATGTCCTCCCGGAGCGGCTTCTTTGTCGGCGGGCTGTGGGCCGCCTCCCTGCTCGCGGCGCTCGCCGCCCTCGCGGCTCCTCGCGCCGCCGCCGCGGCCGCGCTCAGCAACCAGTCGCTCCTCAGCGACCCCTGCAAGAGGAGCTCGACGTGCGAGGCGCTCAGGTACAACACGTGTCTGGGGTCACCTCTGCCCTACACGCACACCTCTCTGGTGCTGGCCAAGGACTCCGGATCGCAGGAGGAGGTGCTCGAGAAGCTGGCCATGTGGTCCGGTAAGGTCACCTGAAGGGAGCGCGATGATGGAGGTCAGGTGCGGGACACCCAAGCATCTCCCTGTCACAGCTGTCTCTCTCTCTCTCACTCTCTCACACACACACACACACACACACACACACACACACACACACACACACACACACACACACACGCTCGTGCTGGTCCACACTGCATCTCCCAGGCTTCATTCCAGGATGAGATCCTGCCCTTCTGTCCTTTCTGCCTGCTGTGTGTGAGCAGAGACATTAACTAGTTGTGGTCACTGGTTACTGAAAGGTGTCTTCTTAACTGACATTAATTCTACAGCCCACGTTTTGACCCCAGATCAAAACTCCTGATGAGCGGTGGTCTGTGTTCCAGCTGTGGAGATGAGTGTTGCAGGCAAAGCGGATTTAAAAGGTGCCCTTTTGCAGATGGCTTCGACAGTTTTTTTTGGGTGACAGTTGTCACCTGTTTAGACAGCTGTCTGGACTGACTCACAGGTCGTCTCCCAGAACTTTTGTGGTCACTGGTTATTTGAGTTTTTCTTCTCACACTTACCTTCTAGGTCTCACTTGATCTCCAGGAGAAAATGTTTAGCTCATCAAAGGATGGTCACTGGTAGCCTTTATTCCTCACCCTTTTTAGCTGAAACTTCTACACAAGGCAGCTTCCACTGCTAGAAGTTCTTATTCACAACCTTCTTGCTCAGTTTTAGGAGTAAGTGTCTTCATCCAGGTGGGACTTGGACCAGGAACTGTATCTGCTCTCCTCTGTTGGAATGTATGTTTTTTTTTTTTTTTTTTTTTTTTTTTCTTTCAAGGCCCAAAATTTAAAACTGGCTTCTACTTAATTCCAGTCTCTAATGGTCTCGGTCTCATCGAGTCCTTTATGAAGCTATTGACCAAACAAATGCTTTCTGCACCCTGACTGGATCCTTTGAGTGGATCCAGGGCTTTCTTTTTTCACCGAGGGCTCAGAAATGAAAAGGCATCTTAGACACGAGCTGATAGTGGAACCGGGCCTGTGTCCGTCTGAGATTTCACAGGATTTACTGTATCCTCCGAGAAATTAGAAGCACCTTCATTGGTGCTGAAGCTCCTGAATAATTGTTGCTGTGCTTCTACCTCTGTGTGGAACACCAAGGTGTTGTTCTAGATCCCTTGCCAGGAAGCAGAGATGAAAGAAGGTGGTGTGATGGTTAAGGAAATGAATTTGTGTCATAATTTTTCCAGTTTTCCCGCACAGTGGAGCAGTAGGTCACAGAAGCTCATTTCTCTGGGATTGAATTTGATCATCTCTGCATGTTTTCCCCTCGTTGCGAAAACTACGTATTTCAGGTGAACTGGCCACTCCTGTTGCCCTTTATGTGGGAACGTGAGTGAGTGGCTGTGATTGCTGGTGTCCTGTCCTTTACCACGGTTTGTCCCCTATATATCTGGCATAGGCTGCAAGCCTTCCTGACCCTGAATTGGGCAGGTGGTGGTTGGTGATGAATGGATGGATGAATTGTGCCAGTTGGCCAGTCCTAGATGAGAGGTTATCCCTTTACCTGTGATGGTCCTTGATTTGGGGTGACTAAGTAAAACAGGAGTGAGAACCTGAGCAAAGCAAGGTGTGTAAAGGCTGGTCAAAAATACCACTTAGGTCCTGCTAACTTGCCTCCGGTCCTCTCAATTGCAGGTCTGCGTAATGCCCCCCGGTGCTGGGCCGTGGTGCAGCCCCTGCTGTGCGCTGTCTACATGCCGAAGTGCGACGGCGGAAAGGTGGAGCTCCCCAGTCAGAGCCTGTGCCAGGCTACGCGCGGTCCCTGCGCCATTGTGGACCAAGAGCGTGGTTGGCCTGACTTCCTCAAATGTTCCAAGTTTCCTGTGGGTTGCCAGGTACGGACCCCCCCCCCCATCTCTCTCTCTGTCTCTGTGGCTCCTCTCACTCAACCACCTTCTTTTCCTCGTCCATCTCAAATAAATGTGTCATGAAGTCGACATAATGTACGTTGCTGAAAAAAAGAAGCCGGCGGTCTAGACTGCTTAACAGAATTGTTTGGAAAAGATGGTATTTACACACTTCTCTACTTAGCATGAAAGAATTCAACGATTTTTCACAGTTTCATCTTGGTGTCACAGATCCTCTGCCGACTTTTCTGAGTCAACTCCCACGGTGGCTTTTGGCCACCACTTAGGAGGAGTCTCCTCAGCCTTACTTGGTTTTGTGACTGGTTACCAGAACGAGGTGCAGAAGATCAAGTTCAACACATCGGGCAACTGCGAAGCCCCGCTGGTGAAGACGGACAACCAGAAGAGCTGGTACAAGAACGTGGAAGGCTGCGGCATCCAGTGCAACAACCCCCTGTTCACCGAGGAGGAGCATTCGGACATGCACATCTACATCGCTTCCTTCGGCTCCGTCACGCTTCTCTGCACCTTCTTCACTCTGGTGAGTAATGGCTCACCGCAGTTCAAGCCTCAGCTCAACGGCACCAGCACACGGCTCCTATCTGGTGTAGCGCGGCCGGTAGCAGTGTTGTTGTCAAATACACGTTGGGTTACGCCTTATTTGTCCTTCTAGCACGTGGCCGTCTGCTGTAAATGGGGCACAGTGGATGTATTTATGTGGTGGTGTGGAGAACCGCTGACTGGTGAGGGCACTAACCTCTGACAAACCCCCAGTAGAGTGACATCGTGGATCCTTCCCTGGATTCCTCTTCTTCCTTCTGCAGGCTACCTTTCTGGCGGATTGGAAGAACTCAAACCGCTACCCCGCTGTCATCCTGTTCTACGTCAACGCTTGTTTTTTCGTGGGCAGCATCGGCTGGCTGGCCCAGTTCATGGACGGAGCCCGGACGGAGATCGTGTGCAAGAGCGACCACACCATGCGACTGGGAGAGCCCTCGTAAGCCGGCCGTCTTTTACCAACTTGTCGTACAGTGCAGGACTGAGACGTAGCGGCAGTCGGAAATCTAACGGATGTAAACTCTAGGTTGATCTCGAAGGTGTGATCAGCATTTTTTGGTTTGTCCTCCCCCCCAGGTCGACAGAGACGCTATCCTGCGTGATCATCTTCGTCATCGTGTATTACTCCCTCATGTCTGGCGTCATCTGGTTTGTCATGCTCACCTATGCCTGGCACACCTCCTTCAAGGCCCTTGGTACCACACACCAGCCCCTGTCAGGGAAGATCTCCTACTTCCACCTGGTCACCTGGTCCATCCCATTTGTTCTCACTGTGGCCATACTAGCAATAGCAGAGGTAAGAAGCGTAATGACACTGTTTTTACTTTGCTTTGTTGGGAACTTCTGTCCAGGATGGCGCTTGACTTTTCCTCGGGTCTGTAGGTCGACGGAGACTCGGTCAGTGGGATTTGCTTCGTCGGCTACAAAAACTACTACTACCGGGCTGGGTTTGTGCTGGCTCCCATCGGCCTTGTTCTCGTCATCGGCGGCTATTTCCTCATACGAGGCGAGTGGCGTCAGGCGAGGAAATAGAAGCCGGAACAGTTGTGCGGTTCCACAGGGGGGCCGGCAGATTAACGTAACGGTTTTGTTTTTTCTCCCCCGGTTTCGTCGCCGCAGGGGTCATGACGTTGTTTTCGATTAAGAGCAAGCATCCAGGGCTCCTGAGCGAAAAGGCAGCGAGTAAAATTAACGAAACGATGCTCAGGCTGGGTAAGACACGGGTGGGAAAAATGGCGTCACGACGGACAGATTCGGAGCCCCCCCCCCCCCCCCCCCCCCCCCCCCCCCCCCCCCCCCCCCCCCCCCCCCCCCCCCCCCCCCCCCCCCCCCCCCNGTCACGACGGACAGATTCGGCGCCCCCCCCCCCCCCCAAGTTGCTCATTTCTAACTCGGCCGTCTTTTTTTTATCAGGGATTTTCGGATTCCTCGCCTTTGGCTTTGTGTTCATTACGTTCGGCTGCCACTTCTATGACTTTTTCAACCAGGAGGAGTGGGAGAGGAGCTTCAGAGAGTACGTTCTGTAAGTGTCGGACCGTCGGCGGCGAGAGGCACCACAGTCACTGCAAACCACCACATTTTATGTTTGTGGGTCTTTAAATGACACATTTGCCCTTTTCTCTGTTTGTGTTTTGCGGACGTAGTTGAACTCCTGTATAAGTCGCTGCTGTTGAGTGAGTTTCTTGTGGCTTTACTTTTTCTGAGTGATGCCTGTTTCTCTTTATAACTGTTTTGTTTTTTTATAGCTACTTTTTTGGGCGTCTGACAGAAAAATTGAGAATAAGGAAGTTAATACCGTGGCGATTTGGACAAAAATGTTACTTGGCTCACCTTCCCTGTGTCTCAGGTGTGAGGCCAACGTGACCATCGCTCACCAGACCAACAAGCCGATCCCCGAATGCGCCATCAAGAACAGGCCGAGTCTGCTGGTGGAGAAGATCAACCTCTTTGCCATGTTCGGCACGGGCATCGTCATGAGCACCTGGGTGTGGACCAAAGCCACTGTCCTCATCTGGAAGAGAACCTGGTGCAGGTAAGCAAACTTCTCCCTTCAGCATCCCGCATGTTTGCGTTGCAGAGACGTATTTGAGAGGCTCCCGCACGTTCTCCTGTGGCATTTCGTACCAAAGGGTTATTGGACGCAGCGACGACGAGCCCAAGAGGATAAAGAAGAGCAAGATGATCGCCAAAGCCTTTTCCAAACGCAAGGAGCTTCAGAAAGACCCAGAGAAGGAGCTGTCCTTCAGCATGCACACCGTCTCCCATGACGGCCCTGTGGGTGAGAACTTTGTCCAGCTGGATGTCTTCTCCTCTGTCAGCACAGCTAAGATATGAAGCTGAAGAGGTTTGCAGATGGTTATGGAAAATCACTGTTTCTTTTTTCCCCCCTTTTTCATTACATGCTCATATTTCACTTTAAGACCAGTTCCATGTAACAGTATTAAAACTGAGTGTGTAGAAAGTAATTTACGTAAGAAAATGATCAAAGTTGTTGTGCTTAGAACACCTTGGGGGGGGGGGGTTGCGTTAGAGGAAGGCAGCGGTCCGGCGGGGGCCGCTCCAGGTCTTTCACGTCTGATTCTCTGCGTTTCCACCTGGTGTCGCCCAGCCGGTATTAACTTTGACCTGAATGAACCATCGGGAGATATTTCCTCTGCGTGGGCCCAGCATGTGACCAAGATGGTGGCCAGGAGAGGCGCTATACTGCCCCAGGACATTTCCGTCACCCCCACCGGGACTCCAGGTGAGGTACCCTGGGCTGCCAAGGCCAACGTAATGATGCTTCATGTTAAAGCCCCGCTTTGACATTTAGTTCAGCATCTCATCATCTTCTCTGACCTGTCAAGATTTCTGCCTTCAGCTCATCACCAAAAAACTTTTTTTTTTTTTTTTTTTTAAATTGTTACAGTTCCTCCTGACAATGACAGAAAGAATCACTTGTATATGGTGGAAGCAGAGATCTCCCCAGAAATGCTGAAGAAGAAGAAAAAGAGGAAGAAGAGGAAGAAGAAGGATGCAACCTTTCAAAGGCCTACAGAGGAGGTGTTCGACCGGACCCCCCGCGCAGAGTTCGGCCCCAGCACCGTTCCCCGCCTGCCCAAGCTGCCCGGGACCAGGAGCCTGGTGGCAAACGCCCAGGAGCAGGAACGGGATGAGGTTCTCCCAGGCTCTTTCCCAGAGTTCAGGCCCTCCTGTCCGCTGCCGTACCAGCAGAGGTACGGAAGGCTGGGCCACTGCACGCTCAGCAGAACATCTGACACTCTGAACCCCGAGGACGGACGCCTGTCCGGCAGCGTCCGCTTCTTTCCCTTGCCGCAGCCGCCGAGGGGCCTGTTCTGCCCCACCAGGGAGGTGGAGCCCACAGCTGGAACGCCTCTGGGAGGGGCCTACACGCCCAGGACTCAGGGCAGAAGAGCAGAGCTTGGCCCCATCCATTCTAGAACCAACCTCATGGATGCGGAGCTCATGGATGCCGATTCGGACTTCTGACTCCACGCGTGACTTGAGTTCGTACCCCCTGTAAGCAAGAAGTGCTGGTTGCTTTCAAGACTTACGTCCCCGCACCTTCTGGCAGATCTTAGGAGAGGAACACTTAGTATTAGTAGCCAACTGGCAGGTTAAACTCAGCAGGTCACCTTTCCTGGCAGCCTAGAATATTCTTTCATACTGGCAGCAAAATGTGCGGAGCTACCAGCATCCCGGTGGCCGCGGGCGACGTCCTCCGCCGTTACTCACGGCGCCGTGTGGGGTTGGGGTCTGTCGCAGCCACGTCGGCGTTCCCGGCACCCGGTCTGGACAGAAGCTCGGACGGAGGTCGGCAAATAACAATCCTCTCTGCGGAATGTTTATTTTCAACGTCACTAGATTAAGCTTTTACAGAAACTGAAAATGTACTTTTTTTGCGCTTTTGACTGTCTGGTACAAACAGCACATTTAATATTTGGAAATTTGTAAAGGGAAAGTCGTCGTTTTGTTCCGAGTTATTTACAAATGAAGGGTTGGAAAACTTGGAAATAACACAGAACCTTTCAAGCTGTTAACTCTGTACTCATGTATTGGTACATTTGTAATTAAATAGTGATTTTACTTTTTTACAGTAGATCGTAGTGTTTTTTTTTTTTTTCTGTCTCGATCGTTGTATATACTGGTAGAACATGTTCGTGAGATGCAGAGGAGCTCCTCCTGAGCAGGTTAGCTAAAGGTTTTAGTCGCTCTGACCTTCTCGCTACGGAAAGGGTGCTGGGATGGATCGGCTCTGTACTGCAGGAGCGTTTAGCCAAATGGACCGTGTAACACGTTGCTTTTTTTCCCCCCGCTGTAACGTTCTGTGAGGAACACGTTAAAAGGAGATCTTTCAGTACTGACCCTGCAGAGTAGCCTGGATCCAACATCTGGTTGGAGTGTTAATTTACATTAAAAGTGATTTATATCCCCGTATTGCAGAATGGCTTATCTGCACCAACCAGGTAGGAGGTCTGGATGGGCTTCGTCGCCTAAGTGATGTTATCTTTTGGGGAGAAAATGGAAAGTTACGTAACTGGCACAATCACCAGGTACCCTGGCCGCCCCAAAGGGTTATTTATTTTTTTATTTTTATTTGTAAAAACGCTACCTACATCACCCAGATTCAGCAGCCGAGGTGCATTTGGCCAACGCTGTCTGCTGAGTGAGGACCTGGGTCTCCTCAGACCCTGCTCTGTGACATATTCTTTCAGGAATCACCGAATGCGACTAAAGGAATTTTCATGAGTCATATTTGTCAATTTGTGAACCGCGACACCTTTTATATATTTAAAAACCACGAAATGTGAGTGTTCCCGTACCTGAATGTTGCTGGATAACAGAATTCTCCCATGAAAGCGCACCTCTCTGTGTGTAGGACCCCCTGAGGGACGATGTATGCAGTATTCAGCATAATTCTAGCAGCTGTATTTTTGTATGTGGAAATAAAAACACTGAATATTGTCTGTGTAGTTTTTACTCTGCAAAAAAGAGACTAACTTTGCCTCGCAGCTGGTGAGTGTGTGTTTTCAGTGTCGGAACAGCGGTGCGAATATGGCAGCCAGGCGGTTTGGTTGAGTTGAGCTCTCGGGTAAGGAATCGATCTTCACTGAGCTGTTGGCTGTATTACGGGGCAGAGCAGCAGATTCACCGGTGAAACCAGGGCCGATGCAGGTGTGTTAGCAAATGCCACCAAACGGCTGAAAGATGAAAATGCAAATGAGGCCCGGGGGGTATCCACAATACTCTTGTACCCACCATACCCTCATCCTCAATGTACCCTCTTACCCCCCATTCCCTTGTACCCAATGCACCCTTGTGTCCACCGCACCCATTCTGTGAAAGGACCAAATCACAAGCAAATAATTTAAATAATAAAAATGCTCCATGGACATTATAACTGGCTCTGATGAACTCTTTGTAGAGACTGAGAGGAGGATCGTTCACCAGACAAAAAGTGCTTCAGAAGCCCAGTAACCATAGCAACGTTTGGTTTACCGCTCCAGATGAGAACGGCAAAGACAGGTATTTCCTTCCACCAGAAGGGGGCGTCGTTGCCCTGACAGACCGCTCTGGGAAGGCGAGTGTCTTTCTGGCTTATTGAGATCAGCTAGATCAGCTGCAGCTGTGTGTGAAGATCAGATGTTCCAGTCCTGTGCTGTCCTTGCCAGTCGTCTTTAAACAACCTACAGTCTCACTGTGTCTAATTTAGAAATTAGTTCAGTTGAGAAAACCGACAAGATTAAAAGGGTCTTAAAGCACTTTTATCAGATGAGCCACTGCCTGGGTTACCTGTCCAAACTCATCTTACGAGCCCAGCTGGAACTGGGATCCTGTTCGTAACTCAGTTTGTTCTTTAAAAAAAATGCTTTTACCCAAGTTTCAATCGGTAAAAGCATAAAACTCAGGTGCAAAAATCTGCCATAAAGCAAAAAAGTGGCTCTGAAACACTTATGTTTTCATTAGTTTTACTGTATGTTGAAGTTAAAACAAATTAAAATTACTGGAAATAAAAAAAAAAAAAACATTTTACCTCCACAACCTTCTATTCAATTCCAGGTGTAGCTGATTTATCAAGAGTCAAGAACTATTTATTGTTGTACTTAAACAACAGGCGTTCGAGGAAACAAAGTTCCGGGGGTCCGTGATGCACAGAACTCTTAAGAGGGGAAAAAAGTAAATGCAGAAAAATAAACTGAAAAGATAACATGTAGATAAATATAAAGATCAGTAAATATACAAGAAAAAAATATAAAAAGATAAACATAAAACAGTATCATAGAATGAAAAGATAGAAGAAATGTGCAATGTGAGTGCAACATAAAATAAATATATCGTAGAGTATATTATCATGACCATGTTCAATATTCATCAGCTTCTGTCCTCCTTCAGCTTTCAGCAGAAGATTAATAATACACTTGTTCCTCAATGTAGTGTATTTATGGGTAAGGTTCTGTAAAGGTCTTGGATATACCTATGATAAAAAAATAAAAATTTTTCAACATTTTTAATATTTTACTTCAAGGTGTTTTAAAGTAAAAAAGTAAGTAAAATAAATAAATTTCGTTTTGAACAATAAAATGAGGGACCAAAATGTAAACATGTCTCCACAAACTTATACGATGCCGAATGCACAGGATTCATCCCACCAACGTGGACTATATTTTTCGTCGTGTTTCCGATCGCCGACCCACAGCAAAACTCGATAAAATGAAGGCCCACCGAGCCGCTCCGGTCCTGCACCGTAAAAATAACGTCTGCATGACGATTAACTCGGAAAAGACCGGTCCTCTGCGCTGAGCAACAAAGGCGCATGTAGACGGCCCTCGTTGTTTCCATGGTTACCGCAGCAGAACGACTCAGGTGGGTCAGCACGGGACACCTGAGTCGTTCTGCTCGCTCAAAAAATCTTTGTAAAGTACAAAGGAAGAGAAAGACGTGAAAACCTTAACGCGGGTTGAGCTGTCTGCAGTCGGCTCTTCTGTGCTGTCAGCTGTCAGAGCAACTGCTGAACCTCAAGTCAAGGGGTCAGCATCAGCTGCGACCATCTCCCTGCTATTTGAGTTAGTCAGCAAAGTCCTACTTGAGACCAAGATAGAGCTGCTGTAGTGGATGGGGGGGGGGTGACCTGGAACTACCAGGCAGGTGCTAAACTGAGTTCTAGTCCACAGATAGGTGCCTACAGGGGTGGAGGAGTCAAGCTGAGAACTTTTGTTAAGGGGAGTGTTCAGCAGTACAGCATTTCGAGTTCTCAAAGCAGCATCTCCACGCCAACCGCTCCTGGCTGTGAGCCACAGAGACACTCGCCCAGGATGGAGGCTATCTATGTGGGCCTTTCTGAGGAGCTTTCTGCCAGGCTGTGGTGGCCAGTTCCTTCACAACTAGGTGAACAATGGGAAACCCATGTTGTTGGAGCCATTCGAAGCCCATTCTGGAACTAACGTCCAGATCTTAACACATACATCTTGTTGTTGTCCACAGTTTAGCCAAACACAGAGGTTCTCGGTGTTAGTTGTAGATTAGCTGCATTTATCTTGACCCTTTGGAGCTTCACCCACCTTCCCCGAGGGACCTTGTGAGGAACCCCAAGCCTGGGCCATGGGTGCCTGATGGTGTTACTCCAGTACCTTCTCTCACGAGAGAGAGTAAACACGGGCTTTGGAAGTGGTTACTCAGCTCTCCATGGGTCCACAAATAAAACTGGCCAGCAATTGAATGCAACTCATAGGCTCTTTGTGTAAATCAGGGATGGAGAGAGCAGACAGGTCCTACCCCAGATCTTCTCTACAGTTTGCTGGCCCATCTTGCTGATCGAGGACCTTGTTCTGGATACTTGTGCCCTGAGGATGTTGTGTCTCCCTGAACAGCTTCAAGTTTCCTTCAAGAGGAGGGTGTCAGCTTGCCTTTCTCCTAAGGCAGGCTTCGGGGTTCAGTAGCTTCTCGGGAGAGTTTAAGGTCACCTTTTCTCTGTTCTGCATTGTGTGTGTGTGTGTGTGTGGGGAGGGGGGGGGTCTGTCCACAACTACCAGAAGCTATTGCTCATCTAAATATCCGGTGGTGTGACTGAGGAAGGTAAACTTTATCGAAAATGTACCGTACAATTTTCCGTTGCCTCTTAAGATGAGGAATCCGTACGGCAGTTAAGTAAATCGCTGCTGAGAAGCTGGTCCTGACTGGACTTTGCTGTAAAGTTGATAAGTTGTCTTCTATTTAGCTGGTTTCAGATGAGGTTCAGAACATCAGGAGTGGCTGCTGCCGCTGCTGTTTTTGCGAACCTCTTCTGTGTGGTTCTGCTCGGTACGTAGCAAAGCTCCAAGGTGCTTTCACAAACGCTTTCAGGACGTCTGGTCTGATCAGGCTTCAGCCATGAGGCCAGAGGAGCTTGAACCACGGTGAGCATCACAAAAAATGAGAATTACACTGAGACTCTGTCCTAGTTCTATTTTCTAATTTTATTCTCAGTTTCTTTCCACCTGTTTCGATCACTTTAAGGGACAAAGCAGCTGACGTGCCCTCCGGTTCACCTTGACTTTTTAGCACTTTTTTTTTCACGAGAACATCAGCAGAAAGGACACCAAGCCCTAAAACCTAAAGAAATGACATAAATAAACAATCATTTTAAATTCCGTCAGCCAGCCTCCAACGTGACTGCTGCCCTGAGTCGGACTGAGACCCAGCCTGTCCCCTTCGCCGATGATCGACACCCAAACACAGGACACGTTCAGTCCCGGCAAGCAGACCTCCAGCTTCAGTGTCCAGAGAAGAAACACTGTAGGTGTCGCAAACCTTCTTCTGTCAGCAGCCCAGCCACTTTTCGGCAACTGCTTCAGCTGAGATAAAGAGAAAAGATGACTAATAAAATCAGACTCAGGTAGTGAAGAGAAAAGCAGTCGGTGTGCATTTAAGGTCTTTATCATTCTAACTCTTGGCATTTCCAGAGAATTGTTGTATTTTCTATAGTGATGTCACAAAGATATTCTCCTTGCCATATTTGGATTCCCTGGTGAAGAAAATGACCTCGTGAATGAGCTCTGAGACTAGTTCCCCTGAGGTGACTGCAGAAGTGGGCCAAGCAAAGGGAAGGAGAACAAGTCTCACTGCACATTCTTCTCGGAGATGCTGGAGTTTTCTCAGGCTGCAGTCGCTCATTTGCTGGAAAGGATCCAGTCCATCACGGGGACCAAGTGGGATGTCGACATCTGCATTCTGAGGACTACAAACTCGTATCTCTACGCGACGTTTTCTCTTGCCAAGGTATTGCGAGAAGCACAGCCGAAGACGCGAGGGGTTTCCAGAACACGCTGCTTATTCTCACACTCGCCGGTGGCTCGAGGTACCAGCCAGAAAGGGCAGACGGGTCTTTGCTCTTCTCTCCTGAGAACCCCTGCCAGTCAAATGACTCCACCAACCCTGTTCCAGACACCTGTTCCCTTATCGCTGATAGGCATGAAACTGAATATTGAACCCCTGTAGATTGTATAGTCTAGAATGTTCTTGCACTGAAAGTTCTTCAGCTTCCTCTAAATGGGTCCTGCAAAGTCACAACGATGTGGAATTGCGCACCGGTGGGGGGTGGTTTTCTGCGTTCCTCTCATTCTCATATCATTATGTGGCCTGGCTGGGTGGGCCAAGTTGCCCCCAAAAACAAGTGGGAGTGTTTTTTTCCCCCTTTTTTATTTCCCTCAAACTCCAAGAAAATGACAGTTGCTCCAATAAAACGGCAAAACGACTCTTCTGAAAAACGTGTTCAAAATTCTCAGAACATACCCCAGACTTTTAAAACACGTAAAACCACAGTAAATCTAACAAAAGTCACCTTATACACTGCATGCTTAAAAATACGCGGCAGTTCCGTGGTCCTGTACATCGACAGCAGTTTCTCAACATCTCCATCTATTCATGAGCAGCAATAACGTCACCTTCGCAAGAAGCATCAAAATCAAGACATTCTTCATAACTTTAAAAAAAACCATACACACAAAGCCGTTACTACAAAAAACGTAATGTTTCCATCAAATAAACGGAAAAAAAACTTCATTAATGGTTCGTATTACACAAATTCCCCGGAAACAGGGGGAAAAAAATCAGAATTTTCTATCAAAAACATAATGCATCCGTTCAGAAAGCAAAACAAAGTCACCTACTTAACTTTTCATTTCCTTTTCAAACGCCTGTGAGAATTAAAATCCTCACACTGGACAAAAGGGGGAAAAAACCCCCACAAATTTGCATTTCCATAAACAACCGGGTCCGATTGCAGGGTTTCTTTACAAATCACTCCCGGGCTCCTCATTCCGAGTCGGGGGCGGTGGTGTTTCTGGGGAACGAATTTAAATCATTTTAAATCCTTTTTCGAAACGTTCGAGTCACGTGTCCCACATGGGTCCCGCACTCGACACCACGGTTGTTATAAAACTCAATTTTTACTACTGCGGGTTATTATGACGTAAATATAAAGCCTCCCGTGACTGTAAGCGGCGCACGAGTGTGACGTCAGTAGCGGAGGGCTAGAGGCTTTAGTGTAGACGAGTATAGCAAGACGGGGAGAAATAGCCACGGAGAAGTGGGGGTTGCGTGGAAAGGCTTCCTACAGGCAGTAGTTTGCGAAGGCAAATGAGAAACAAACAATAAACAACTCCACTGATCAAACAACCGCGAGAGGACATCTCCACATAGTTATTCTACACAGGAATATAAACATGTCGTCTCCGAGTCCGGGTAAAAGACGAATGGACACCGACGTGGTGAAACTGTATCCTTTTGAGAACATAAACAACAGAAGGAGAAGAAAAGATGTTTTGCTTCAGCCCCGGCAGGGTTAATGACAATTGCTTTGTGGTCGTTTTTCTCCTAAGTTCAGCCTGTTTCGTGCTTATTTGTTTACCTGAAACGCGTTTCCTGGGCAAACAGTAACGTTCCGTTGATGTTGGCTTTTTTGTGACAACAGAAGTGAAAAATACATGGTTCGATGGTGGCCTGGCTTTGCCTTCATGGTTGGCGCTTTGTGCTTTTTAGACGTGGACCGGTCCTGGTGGGACAAGTGGCCGCGTTGTTGGAGCCCCGCGAGCTTCAGCCCTCTGCTTTTGTCATTTGTTTGCTGAGTGGGAAATCTCAGGTATTGTTGCACCCCCCCCAGCTGTGGCTAGCTAGCTCTCGATAAATGCCTTAAGTTGTCTCGTGGAAAGAACCCCCGTGTCAGCCATGTCACGTTTCAGACGATTTCACTCGCCTGCCCACCGTACGTTAGTGTGTCTTCCTGGGGCACATTTTAGATGTGTATGGAGCTGGAGAGAATGGCTGGCTCTTCGCTAGCGACGGTTAATGGTGGAAAAAATTAAATATATAAATAGCTACAAACCGCGCGGGGGGGGGGGTTCGATGTATTGAGGCTGTTCCAGTGATCAGTGTAAAATGAAATGTTCCCGGGTGGACTGGACTGTTTGGGGATTTTTGAAGGTGATCGTTTGGCACAGGCTGGCTTGTTATGGCTCTTTCTTTCAACTGTTGACATTCTTTGTTTATAGTCGCAGGAAAAGCCGTGAATGTCACTCTCCTCTGTGCTGGTAAATGTTAACATTTAAACACGTCTTCTACGGTCTGTTCCCAACACATGGTCTGTTTTGGTTTTTTAAAACGTATTTATGAGTTTTTAACCTTGTTTTTTTTTTTTAAATCCACAGCCGTTGACTGGCCCAGCTGGTTCTTTGTGTGCATCTGCGTAATGTTGTACAAACACTAAAAAAAAATGCAACTGTAATGTTTGTGAGAATCCAAAGCGATACATTTTTTTTTTCTTTTTGCTTTTCCACTGTTTAATTCTTTAGTGGAGCTCGCTCTCTCTCTCTCTCTCTCTCTCTCATACTAATATATATATACACACACACACACAGACATACATATACACACACATATACATTTATACATACATACGCACACGCGCGCGCACTAGTGTCTAAATATGTATATATTACTAGTATAATTGGCGGCTACAAAGTTTCATAGGACATCAGTTTTGTTTTGGGCGTGGGTGTCATCACCCCCCTTCCTGTTGCTTTTTCGGTTGCGTTTAAGAAGTTTTTATTTTTAATCTTTCTTTTTTTTACTTTATACGTGGACTTGGAAACACATAAGTAATGACTGGGACACCTGTTTGTTCGTGATCTGTTAGTACCGATAACTCGGGTTTTAGACCGGATGTCGTTTCAGCGGTATTTCCGGTTTCCGTCCCTCATACCGGGGATTTGCTCCGTTTGCCCGCTCATTATAAACGGGCTCAAAATTCTGAACTGTTAAACTGGAGCGACTTGGCACGCGACGTGCTCGTTCCACGCGTGACGCCGTGGCCGGTGGGCTTCCTCCTGACGTGGGTCGGAAACGTACCGTTCACGCCGTGGCTTCTTTTGTTGCCACTTGTTTCCGTTCTTTAATGTTTTTCCACGTATGTTGAAATAACCAGTAGCAACGGGCAGCTGGGATGAAAACAGCGCTGACAGCAGAAGTCCCCATGTAAAGTGCTTTAGAAATATATTGTTATTGACAAACGTGTTTTTAACTGCACGTGTGATGTGTCACACACTCGGGAAATAGTTGAGCCCTAGTTCCTGAAGTTTTGTGAGGTTGGGAGATGGTGAGGGCCAGTTTTGTTTTTGTCCTCTTGCAGTGAAAAGTCGCCCGCTGATTGGCTGCTCTGTTACTACCCGGAAATTATCGGGGGGCGGGGCTAAACGAACAGCTGATAGCAGACGCAACCAAACATGCTCATGTGGGCAGTGGAGGAACATGCAAGGCTGCACTAGTTGAAACTAATATTGCTTGGTACCTTCAAGTTTGAAGCAGGAGAAGTTCCCTTCCCCCCACAGATTACACATAACCTGACTTTATCTGTAGTGTGTTGTGGGCCAACTTTCACGTCAGTTTTATTAGTCTTATGAACAGCACAGGACTACAGCAACATGAAGGCAAAAACAGCGTGTTGAGAAACTGCCGCTCCATCCTCTCACGGCAAGTGCGTAAGGTCATAAGGTTGTAATGTTTTACACGTACGATCATGTAGCTCGATCTAAGTTCCAGAACGGTGTCTAAAGTTTGGAGAGTTCTTTTGAATTGTCTTGCAGACCAAATGTTGATTTTTCAAGAGGAAAAGTAAGAAACATTTAAAGAAAAATACTTCGGTCATCTGCATATTTGTGTGGGCCATAGCATTAAGATTGCATTTCCTTGCCAACCTTTTCAGGATGCTTTCCATAACTTTCTCAAAAATGAATTGAGGTTGGTGAGGAGAAATGAGACTTTGAAGGTTATTTTTTAATGTTTGCACAAACCATTAAAAGAAAAAAGATAAGTGTCAGAATGTTCTGCAGCTTTAGACGGTCCATAACTTGAAGAATTAGCTTAGTTTTGTTTCATTGTGTCCAGACGTGATCGAGTTAATTGTGGCTTTGTTTTATGCTCCTGCATTGTGACAGGCCGAAGAACAGGACACTGTTTGATGGAGCTGAATGCTACTAAGCCCATGTCACTGCTGAAATCTACAGGAGATGACTGTAGGTAATGGTTAGGGCCAAGCATCAGATCTTTGCTGAATGTCACTATATATGTGTGGTGGAGGTTTGTGAGAAAATGGCCTCCTCTCTGCTGTAGAACCTGAACGTCACACTGAGGTTAAAGATTGAGCACCATCTCCTAAGGAAAACAGAGCCAAGCCTGTTCATGCATTGAAGGGGGGGAATATGACGCATGCAGTGGCTGTCAGCCTGACTTCTGTTTGAAACCATAGTGCTGCTTAAAGTCATTTTAAGCCCTCAAAAGGGGCATGACCGGGTACTCTCGTTTTTCTGTGTTGCATGTATTGATGAGGCTGCCTTGGAAAGATTGTAAGTTGCGAAAGCTCTATGTAGTGACAGGGCCTTCACAGGATTGTACAAGATTTATTTTCCTCCTTTGTGTCATTATCTTGCAACAGCTGTAGAGCACTTGTCTGCAGAGTTCTTATCTCTTTCAATTCATTTTTTACTTATACACTGAAGCTTTAAAGTTCCTTTTGTTGCTCTCGATTATCCTCACAGAGGGCCTGTCCCTTTGTCATGTACCAGTGTTTAAATTTATTTCTGATGGTAAAGGGTACGTGTGAAATACCGCCCTCTGATAGTTTTGTTCAACTCTCCTTTCAGCTGAAAGCTTTTAACTGTATAAGCAGGTATGCAAATAATGTTGGGGGTTAGAGCAGTAGTAAAGGTAATTTTATAGTCCGCTCCCTTGCTTGCATTGATGTGGGGGCGTATTGCTGAATAAGCCAGGGAGGTTTAAACAGATTCTGAAGTATATTAAAAGTATTTTTAAAGCGTAATCATTTTAGGTTTAAATTTATGGCCTACCTATGTAGATAATATTTTTCAAATTATTTTGAGGCTGAAAGAACTGGAACATGAGAAAATATGAGCAGTAAAAGAAATGAGTATGATCCCATGGGGAACTTGTGTATGAGCTGCTTGTTGTCCTTATCCTGTTTGTTTATGTCTTAATTTTTTAAACACCGTATGCATTTGTTTTGCCTGTGTGAAATGGTGGTGGTGGGGGTTCCCTCGTAAATTTCCAGTCCTCTTGCAGTACTTTTCAATTCTGAAGCATGTTGGGGCTGTGTTGGTTGTTGGGCAGTGTGTTGGAGCGAGAGATAAACGAAAATGAGGAAGGACCCCGGGGGTTCTCTCATTAGTGGGCTGGAGCTGAGCCTGTCTAGAATACCAATGCACAGCTTTTTCTGTCCTACTCCACCTATTGTCCCCCACCTTCGTCTGACATTGCTCTGCACTGGCACGGCTTTGTACCCCCTACTCGAACAGCACGGACCCCCTTCCCCCAACCCCGACCCTGCCTCTCCCCACAGTATCCATTCACGTTAACTGTGAGGACTACGTTCCTTCTGACTTTGCTGAAATAACCAGATTGTAAGCATATTGAAACAGCTCACCCTGCCCTGCTCCAGCACAGTAATGCTCCCATTTGTGTGTTTGCCGGGCCACGGAAGACAGGCCTGGTATAACTACAGCAACAATGATGGCGACGGTGGGGGTTGGGCTGGTGGGGGTGGGGGGGCTACGTTTTGAGATACTTCAGCTGATTGAATGTTTTCCCCCCACCTCCTCTCTAATTAATTTCCTTTCAAGAATACGTGCAATTGATAGGATGCCAGTGAACAGTGGAAGATCTTTATTTTTTGGGTGTACGTTTTGTTTTGTGTTTATATCCCAGCTTGGTCTTTGTCACTTTTCAGGTCTGTGGTGCTCTGCTAAAGCTTCACGGTCTTCTGATAACACCGATGGTTGTGTTTTGAATTCCTCTGGTTGCTCAGGATGATGATGGGCAAGATGTAGTTGTTAATTTGAACGTACCCTTCTCCTATAGCAATGTGAAGGCCTTTTGCCAGACGTCTTTCTTACACTCACTTTTATGCTTTCGTAAAGAGCCAGTCTTTCATTCGCAATAAAGCAGATGTGGGAGTTTGGTTTGTTTGCTAGATTTAGGTATCCCCTCTTTGTGGCAGTTTGCTGCGGTAGATGATTTGCTTGTCTTTGTCTTGCAGTTTTGCAGTGATTAATGGAGCGCAGTCATGCCTCAGACAAAGGGGGCCAGAGAGGCCGGGTCTGGATAAAGGTGCCCTCTATGACCGAACTCTAGCCAGGTTCAGTCCTCTTTTGTTCTTTATTTAGCAGACTGGTTCATCAAAGTTGATTTAAAACATCATGATTGGCATAATTCAATTAGTGCTTTTCTGTTAAGTTTTTGAAAATGCCAGGTATCAGTGTCATAGACTTCAATGGTTGTGGTTTCTGATTTAACAAGGATTGTTTTAGCGTGGTCTTTAAATTATACTGCTGGTCTTAGATGTTAAAATGAATAACTATTACTGCAGGAACTTTGTGCCGTTAGAAACCTTTGCCCAATAAACAGATGCTGCACAGCACAAAAAAAACTTTCAGGGAAATTGTGTAAACCTGAACTTGAATTCCATGTTAGGGCAGTCAGGAGCGATTTGACTTTCAAAAAACAGGCATTATAAGCTGGTTTGGTCAGTGGCATCCTACAAGTAAAAAATGGATGTGGGGAACATAAAAAGTTAAGTCAGTAGGAGTATTGCGTTGTAAAGGTCCTGGTTTACATGCGGCTCATCTAGTACCTTTGATTAAGGTTTTAACCTTGAATCGATGCAGTAAGAATACCGTGCTGTATAAATAAGTGAAACGTCACTTTAGAGAAAAATTCCAACTAAATAAAGGTTAATAATAATGTTATTGTCAGAGCGTTATGGTTGGGGATTTACTTGCAATGTGCTTATAAGTCAGTGAAAGTAACAGGCTGGTTATTTTATCTGATTGCTCTGACTGTGGTGTTTTTGCACGTGTGCTATAGTGCAGGTACTTGTTCGTTGGCCTGAACAAAAAGAAAGGTGGGGGGGTAGTTGGAGGGAGACTATGAATTATGGAGAGTATGGCAATGCCTGCTGAGCAGAGACAAGCAAAGTGACATCGTCTGTGATAGTAACTGGTGGGGGCATCTTCCTAATCTACCACCTGATGGTCCTCAATGTGTTAAAGGATGGTTTTTTTTTTTCCTTCCCATTTTTACAAGGATAGGACATTTGGCTTTTTATGAGGCATCGCTGTGAAAGCAAAATAATTATCATTTCAGTTTAGATGCATCTGATCCTCAGATTGGACATTGATCTGAACAAGTGGGATACTGTTCAAAGAGCGGGCTGGGTAAATGTCCATCTATGACCAAACTCTGAGGGGTTACAGAATACGTTTTGGGAAAGAGGGGTGTGCCAAGCAGTTAAATATTTCCAATGAATTAATTACAAGTACCACCAAAACGATAAATTGTCATAGGGATTAAATTATATGGTCTGTTTGCAGCAGCTTTTCAAACATAATTTTAAGGATATATCTTTAATTCTATAGACTTGAATTTGTTAGAATTGTAATAAATTGTCATATTATGTACATAAGTTTATGTATATATGAGCCATCAGGTATTATGCAGGTTAGAGCTACTGCTTTGCATGCACTGTACTTGGATTTGACCCCTATGAACAGCAAGGTATTTACCCTAGATGACTCCAGTAAATAAAAAAAAAAAAAACTTCCACATTTATAAATGGTAAATTATCTTAATTCTCAAACCAAATAACTAAAAGCATATTAAAACCTGGGCACAGTCTGAAGCTGTTGACCAGGTCCTTGTTAAGTCCTTTGGCTGTATTGCAGTGCCGCTTCTTGATAAAACAAATGACTCTGAGGTAGGGGTGTCTACAGGGAACGTTGTATATGGCGTGTCTGTCAAAGCTGCTTGTGGAACACTTTAATCCCACTGCAGTGAAAGCTTGCTGAATAGGAGCCGCAGCTTTGCCTATAGATGCCGTCTTAGTGTGTGGGGGGGGGGGGGGCTAAACCTACTACATATGTGCCCACCATGCAGGAAGACAAACGAATGTCAGAAGTTGAAGAAATGAAATGCAGAACAAGTGCTGAAGCTTTCACACTGGTTCACTTACACGTTGGGTGATGACACCATAGGCTCAGTTGGCGAATTTTCATAGTGAGGCTCAAAAGTAAATGCTATTGCACTAACTATATACAAAAGCTACACGACATCCACCTTCTGGCTGTTAGCTGCCTGTTTGCATGTCAGTTACTTAATGTGTTGTGTAACCCGCAACGTATAAAATGAGAATCTTACCAGTTGACAGTGTTAGTATGTGCTTTATCCTATAGAACAAAGTCTTGTGACAGGGGACAGCACACAGAGCATCGAGGGGTTTAACTGAGTACTGGAATGTACTGGGGCAGTAAATCCTCAGGTAAACGGGTTAAGCCCTCTTAGCAAGGTGTGGGGGTTGTGCAACTGGCTTCAAGTTCCCCCTTTGGTGTGTATGTGTGCAGTCACACGTATGCATTCATTTTTAGGCTCTTAAAAAAAAATATCCTTGTGGTTCGTTCTGACAGCATTTTTGGAGGGTGTGTAGGTTGACAGTTCATTCAGTTCCAGGATGCACCATGCATTCCTTGGTTATCATATTGGTGCTGCTCGTACCTGTCATCCTCA
Source organism: Arapaima gigas (assembly GCA_900497675.1). Taxonomy (NCBI): domain Eukaryota; kingdom Metazoa; phylum Chordata; class Actinopteri; order Osteoglossiformes; family Osteoglossidae; genus Arapaima; species Arapaima gigas. The sequence continues at coordinate 86,872 of UFQX01001022.1, forward strand.
CGAATACAGATATCTATGGCATATCTCACCTAGACACTATCAGAGCAGATGCAACACTTCTGTAGAATGTCTTTCCTGCTTTAGATTAAGGAGTGGGAGGTGGTTTGTAGCATTGCAGTGTGAAATTTGCCAGTTTACAAGGGGGAAAAAACCATCCCTTACTTTTGTACCAACCATGTCAAACCCGCAGGGCTGCAGTATATAACAAAAAATATTTATCATGGATTAGATGTCAAAGAACATGCTGGATTTTATCAAATGGAGAATTCCCAAATTGTTCTATATTTACGCTGGAGCATCATGGTTGCCCTTCTGCGTTTCTTATTTTGTATGAACTTTTATGCCATTTATAAACTAAGGGGATGGCATGACTAGGGTGGAAGCTTTGGTTTTTTTCCAAATATTAAGCCAGTTTTAAAAGTTTTTTGCTTCCACCTGGTTTCTACAAACTAAAATAGCGTGTCTGATGTTCCCCTGTGATCGAATCTAGCAGCAGTGGAGCGTCTTTCCCATCTGGAGTTCTGAGGCTGGCTATCACACAGAGTAAGGCACTCAAAATAAATATCCAGCACTCTTCTAACCCTCCTGTCACAAAAGTCTGTTTCCTGCAGTGCCAGTTGCCTTTGTCTGTTAGCACATGCATTTTATTCCTTGCTCTTCAGACTGAGGACGTTGTGCCAGAATCACTTGGTATTTTGTCTCTGCTGACGAATGGTATAACATTTTTGTTTTTCTCTTCTAAAATGTATTGAACTTGCATTGTAAATAATTTGTATCACTAAATAGCTACTTCTTATTAAATTAACCTAACACAAAAACAGCCATTTGTGATCTTTGTTTGCGGAATGTCTGTAAAGCAGGCTTGACTCTTGAGGTAGAAAATCAGAGGTTAGACAGTACAGGAGGCAATTAGAACTGAAACAAGGGTGTTTGTTACTGTCCTGCACTCTGGATTTGACGGACTTGGATCTACTGTGAAAGGATGGGTTCTGTGTTGGCAAGCAGACCACTAAGGGTCAGTGGTGTCTCCATATGATCATGTGTGTGTGTCCATCTATACAGTAGTGTGAGTGACAGCTGTGACAAATGAAAGGGTGGAGGCTGCAGGTCAACTTGCTGCTGCTCCTCTAGGATGGGGTTTCCTCTGCCCCCCCCTCCCCCTGCTAACCCCCACTGGGTCTTGGAGATGCAGATGAGACCAGAGACTCTTGATGTATGCCTGCCAGCGTTGCCTGTTGAGGGTCTTGACAAGGACCATCCAAGAGGCCACTCTCCCCAGTGCCTGGCTTCACCTCAGCATTTCAAAGTGTTGGCCAGACAGCGTGCTGGAGGGGAGGGGTGTCCTCAGTCTGGTAGACTCTATAATGTAAGTTTCTGTGCCAAGGCCAGTGAAATAAATTATTGTAAACGAATCAAAGATTTGTTTTTGCGTGTTGCTGAATTGGACTCGGTAATGCGCCGTTGTCACGAGCATTAGAATGTTTTTGTCTTTTCTACACAGAGGAGCCAGATGTGTTGAATCCATAATCATCTTAATGTTGTTTGTTTGTTTGTTTGCTGCTTCTCTCCAAGGCAACTTCCAATTACCCGTTTATATAGATGGGTAAGTTTTACTGGAGCAATTTGGGTTAAGTACCTTGGTTATGGGTATTCCAGCAATAGCATTGTAAGACTGCACATTGATAGGTATGTGTAGAAAAGCTGGAAGCAGCCTTACTGTTTGTTACATCATTCATTTACGCCATTTGCAGTCCCCGATTTCCTACTGGTTAAATTAGTGACCCTTTGGCAGCTCTGAGCACCTTCTCAAGGCGCTTTGCCTCGTCTCTCTGATGGTCTTGGTGCAGACCTTGTCTTGTGCAGCTTGTCAGGGTTCTCTGCTGTCCTGCACTGGTGAAGTGGTCTTGCTCTTGTTTTCTGCACAATGTTTGCAGACATCCTTTTTGCTCAACCTTCTTTCCTTAGGACTGTTGGCTAGCACTTTTTGAAATGTGCAGCAAAAGCGAATGCTGAGAATGGCTTTTTTTATTTATTTTTTTTTTAAATAAGCGCATGCCAAATTGTCTGTCTACCTAAACTGCACAAAAATTGAAGTGTTTTTTTCCTTGACATCCATTCAGTATTGAAAGCAAACATGAAGTCACGATCCTAAGTGGGCTTAATGAATTTGTAGTGAAGTTTTACGGACCACAAGGAAGTAAGTTTTTTTTTTTTTTTTTTTTTTTTTTTTTTTTTTTTTTAATTGAACACTTGTTTTCCCACTATTCTTTGAGCAGCCTGTATGTAAAGTGACATCAAACTGTTTTTTTGCTCCATGGAATATAAGATGATGCAACAGGAGGCAAAAAGATTTGTAAGGTCATGGAGAACATGATTTTTTTTTTTTCCCCCCCTGTGAACCTAACAGAAATATGAGTTTTTATTTTTAACAGGTATTTTTAGCTTGTGTGTTAAATTTCCCTAAATATTATACGTACCACAGAACAGTTCCTGAGGGGTACATACTTGTTGATGGCCCATCAGAGAGTCAAGCAGAACAGTTTAAGGAAGTGGGTTGGCAACGGGTATCAGCCTGTGGCCGGGGTAGTGATGTGGCTGTGCCTACTCAGAAGAAGGAAATGGTTGTCATTCTTCCTCTCTGAACAGCTGTTAAAAATACCACACTAATTATAGCTGAAAATGATGGGAAGCTTTTCTGTCATTATTTCATCTGTCATTGTTTCTGTAAGGATGGCCAGAACTCACATGTAGACAAAACTGACTGACGCTAATGTCTAAAATAACATAAATAGAGGTTTCTAGTGTGTCCACATCCTTTGCAGCTCCGTTTTGGCCCGTTTGACCTGTTTTTATCCTACTTGGTTTTTCCATTTGGCTGCTATTTAATTCCCTAATCTCTTGCTGGAATGCAGCACAACTGTAGCAGTAATTCCTGGGAAACAGTTGCATTCAAAGGAAAGCAGAACACTTATTAGACAAACGTACAAAAACATCGGCGCACCCAAACTAGGGCATGTAGTGAAAATAAAACATTCCTCGAATGAACAATGGTACTGAAGAATAGCTAAAATATTAAGTCTTATCTATTGCCTCCTGGTTTTTTTTTTTTTTTTTTTTTTGAAGACCCATCTTTCAACTGCATGATGTCCTGTATCTTTGATAACCTGTCTGCTTCTGTCTCCACAGCTCCTTATGAAGGGGGTGTGTGGAAGGTGCGAGTAGATCTACCAGACAAATACCCCTTCAAATCTCCATCTATAGGTACTGCTATGGGTATCCTTGTATCTGCATTATGTAAAAAAAAAAAAATAAAGAAAAGTCAGATGAGCTCTGCAGCCAGAGGAATGAAGTGGGTATCTTGTTGCATGCACAACAGAGGAGGTGTGTGCCTGAGTTCTCCTTACAACTCGACGCAGTAGTTGTGCTCTGAAGCAGAGGCATGAAATGAGTAATTTGCTGCAACTGCAACATGTCCCCTTGTTGAGGAGAGGCCCAGTCTTCCATGTTGATGCTGTAGTAATGATGGTTTGTAACTGGGAATTGCCTTCCATCTTGGGTTGGACGTATTGTAGAGCTGTCAGAGGTATCGGTCCCTTCAGTTGTATAGTCACAGCGGTATCTGGCCCCACAGTCTCATGTTTAGAGCTGAATGTACTTTGAAATGTCACATTTACTAAACTGGACAGAATTCAAGGTGTGCTGACTTTATTTGTTTATTTATCTCCCCACCCGCAGGATTCATGAATAAAATTTTCCATCCCAACATCGACGAAGCGTAAGTTGGGCTGTTATTTTAAAAGCCACACAGAATGTTTATTGATAAACATTTCCTTTGTCCTTATTGCAATCCGGTTAATGTGACACAGAAGCATGTTTAAAGCACAAAGTCACTGGTATCCATAGATTTTTCTGTTGCACTTTAATGCCTTTATCCAGTTTCAAGATGAGTGACGATCACATTTGAAACGGTTAATGAGCTTTTCTCGTGGGTCAGCCCAGTGGAGAAGAGGCGGGAGCTACCTTGGAATATAAAAATCTCCCTGACGTTCCTGTTCATAGCAGTAAAAGTTCTAAGCATCATTGAGCCATGGAGTGTAAAACAGAGTAAAGTGCAGACTGTTTACACTGAGCCAGTGCATTGCATGGTAAGCCTCTGAGCTCAGGTCTTTGCAGCACCCCGTCAAGAGATTGCTGCCGGCTTGCTCAGCAACCTAGTCTGTGTTCATTAGGGTCTGATGAATGTGTGTCAGCCCCTGGGGGTGACGGCAGACCTTTTGTATAGATGTTCATCTCCTGCAACATCACTGTCCTGTCTTTGGCCCTCAGGTCAGGAACTGTGTGTCTAGATGTCATCAACCAGACGTGGACAGCCCTGTACGGTGAGTGTGGGTTTGGACAGTTCTGCCTGGGGTTGAAAACTTTGTGCCCTTAGCAAAGAGCCATAATCCTCTTAACTTTCCATCACTGCTAACAAGGTAATTCCTTGCATGCTCAAGGTCACGAAGAGGCCTTATGGTTTGCTAGTCACTTGCTCTTTCAGCAGCGATTAGCAGAGCACAGCTGGTGCTGCTGCAGTCGGCGCCATATTGCTGCCGCTGTCACTGCTGCCTTTTGAACCACTATCAGCATAACCAGTTTTATTGTATGAGTCGTTTTAGCTCCTTAGGTGAACGGATGTTTTTGTCCTGATAACCAAATGTTTGACACATTTGTCGTCTGAGTTTATGGATATCTCATAAAAGGGTCTAATGTCTATAGGAATAACGGAGGAAAAATAATCTTTTGGAATACCCACGTCGTCTGTAAATAAGGTTGGATTTTATTTTTTTTAGATCAGGCTGTGTTACTCATTACTTTGAAAGATTCTGCTGGTAAACTACTTTGACATTGGGAGGAGTAGGCAGATAAATGTGGGACTGATGCTGTTCTAATGAACATGTTCCTGGTAGCGAACATCCTCCCCTCATATAACAGGGTCCTGTACCATTAGAAACCACTACAACAGCTTAAGTACAACAACTTTTTCTTCCTTCTGATAATTTTACTTCCCCCAACGCGTCCAATTTCCCCCTAGTTAGCTAGTTCTTCCGTAACAAACCCGGTCAGTGTGTAACTTCCCATAAGTGTCAACCAACGACGATTTTAATACACCTATTTGCAAATGGCACATTGAGCATTAATGTTTTTAAAAACAAACTGTATAAACCTAAATATTGACACGATTATTTAAATTGTATACATTTTTTTCCTAACGCACAATCGTCCCTCGATTTACGCGTCTAATTGGTTCCTGAAAAGGCCCCGTACATCGAGACGTCATTTCCGTTGTTTCCTACAGGTAAAATAATGATGCTTCCCCAGCCCATCTAAAAACCCCCCAAGTTAAGTTTCCTAAACGTCACTAACCGCTGTAAAACACACTCGCACACGTGCGGCTTGCGCCGGGTCCAGTGTGTACACACTCTCACCGTTCCTGCTCTACTACAGCCTGTGGTAGGAAATCCAGGAAGGTTCCACGCCAAAATACCAAGACTGAGGTAGTAGTTCCCACGTTCGCAGCTAACTTTTATTTTTTTTTCTGCAGGAGAGTGTTATATCGAGCAGATTAGTGCGTACATCAAGTAATACTGTTAAAATTGCATTCAAGCAAAAAAAGGCATAAATCGAGGGTTTTCTGTGCCTGTAGAGCATTGTGGACAAATTGTTTAAAGTGTTTCTCTTGTTTACAAGTTGGAGTCTGGAGGTGAGCCTGATTCAAGAATGAGTCGCACTCCTGCACAATTCATGGTGGCACTTGTAATAATCTGGAAAAGAATCGATACAATTCAGTCTCTTTTTCACAGATATTATATTGACACATTAAAAACCATTTGTTTGTTTTGGACATATTTTTGTCCAGGAATTATTATATTTTTCCGTAAGAAATGACGTTGAAGCCGGTCCCCAATAAGAGGAATTGACCAGATGGGGATTTTGCTGTATGAACGAAGCCAGGTAGGCAGGGGGTGGATGTATTTTTTCACACATTAGTTGTTTATCTCAACCTGGCATAAGTTTGTAGTACCGTGCTAACATCAGCGAGTGTCAGACTTTCGCAGGAAATGGGCGGCTTGGTGGAATAAACTAGATGGAGAGCCAAACTCCACTCACACAGTGTCATGAGGATGCAGGCATTTATTTCTCAAATAGCGTCATCCAGTTTAGTTTATTTTTGTTTGAAAGTCCTGCAAGTTGGAAAGTTATGTAATTTTCCATGACCTTATTACTGTTTTTTTTTTTTTGTTTGTTTTTTTTTTTGTTTGTTTTCTTCCCTGGGTTGGGTGGAACATCTCAGTAAGAAACTTTCCATTTTCAGAAATATGCAGGGTCACAGTGGTCAGCAGGCATCAGGAATAAGCATCATACATGTCTGGGGCAACGCCAGGCCGTTACAGAGCAAACAGTCACACATAGGGACTCTAAGGGCTGTGTAGGTTCACCTAAAACTCTGTATTACTTGGCATGTAAAACACAAACCTGATGACCTGTTAACCCCCCACGGACAGGCACATTTAAAACCAGAGGCCTACACTTGTGAGGGGTTATGTGCTGTACTGCTGTGCTGCCCCCCGTCATTATACGTGGAAAATATCTGCCAGGGAACCAACAGGTGGCATGTAGTGGTTAGAGAATCGCTTTCTGCTTGAATGCAGGTTCGAATCCCTGCTCCCTCTGTCGGTTCCTCCTCTGAATTGCTGCAGTAAATACTGCCCAGCTGTATAAATGGATAAAATAATTGTAAATAACTTGGAATGCAAACATGTTGTTGTAAATCACTTTGGAGCAAAACAGTCTAGTTTGGTAAATACCAGTTGGGTCAGTTTAGGCAGGGAAATGAATTGTTATGCAGACCACCAGACACACAGCTATTCAGCTGTTGAGTCTGGAACTCTTGACTCATCGTGTACATAAGATGTTTGCAGAAGAGTTTAAAAAAAATTAAAAAAAGGCGCTTGTCACTGTTATTTATTTTGCTTTGTCTCTTTGATTTCTACTGCAGATCTTACCAATATCTTTGAGTCGTTCCTGCCACAGCTGTTGGCATACCCCAATCCAATCGACCCTCTGAACGGGGACGCAGCTGCTATGTACCTCCACCGACCAGAGGAGTACAAACAGAAAATCAAAGGTGAGCCTCATCCGAGCGTCCGTGCGCCACGACCGCAACTCCTCAAAATCCGTTCGTTCTTCTCCACACACGGTCTAAAACACCAGCTGCCTGCCACCTACACATGCTTCTTACACCCTGGAAATTCACCTCTTCTCTGACTTCCCATTTGTTGTTGCTGGTGCCTTATGTTGTCCCCCAACTCCCCTTAACCAGGTTGGCCCTGTTACTCACAAGAACTGTGTTTGATCACGCAGCAGTCGGTTCTAATCGTTTTCCCCTTTTCCACGCCCCCCCCCCCCAACCTGTTACAGAATACATCCAGAAATATGCAACAGAGGAGGCACTGAAGGAGCAGGAGGAGGGCGCTGGGGACTCTTCGTCTGAGAGCTCCATGTCGGATTTTTCAGAAGACGAGGCACAGGACATGGAATTGTAGTAAAATGGGGCTCCCTTAGACAAGAGACTATATGATTACCTAACCATGACAAGCAGACTATGATATTCATATTTAAAAAAAAAGGCATTTTTTTAAGACTAAAACAAGGATTTTTATGGATATGGCGTTGGTGTGTAACTCACCCTGTAGGTGTTCCTCATTTTTCATTGCTCTGGCTGAGGCCCATCTGCGTTCCCGCATTCCGCTGTGGTAGTGCCTCGTAGCCCGACTGCATGCTGTCCGCTGTCCTCAAGTCCACCTTAACTCGCCGGCGGCTGAACTCTAGAGCAAGACTGGGACCTCTGTTTGGGGAGGCCGCAGGTGATGCTAGAGCCTCTCAGTGACCAATATGCAGAGGAAGGGAGGAAAAAAACAAATCAACAGGGCTCTGATGTGAAGCTCTGTTCCACTTAAACCCTCCGTTTGATTAGAAAACGTACTTCTGTTTGGAAATATTCGAATTCGATTGGAAATGTAGCCGAAACGTTGTTTGCAGGTTTACAACTTGTTAGTTCCTCGTACTCTGCTGTAAGTAGCAGGTTTTGGAAGAAGCGTTTTTCACGCATCATTCGTATTTAATGGAAACACAGCTTCAAAGAAAGTTCAGTGGCCGTATTTTTTCCTTTTTTTTTTTTTCTTTCATCATTGGGAAGCTGCCATAATTGTATGTTTTGGATGATCCGCTTTTCTTGTCCGAGCCTTACCAAGCCCTCGCAATTGGTAAAACGTTAAACACGTAGCCGTGTTTGTGAAACTGAACGGCCAGTAAGTTCATCTGCTGATCGTGGAAACTTGTTGCCTGCAGGGTGTTCGATTTCTCCCCCCCAGTAGGTAATGGTGTGTGTTCTACCAAGACGCTAATTGCCACGCGCTTTGCCAACCGCTATTTTGAATAGCACTTCCATGCACACTGCCTCTCTCCATTTGCATCTGTAGGGGACTGGGGGTACGTCTGAGACCATCGCTAGACTGAAACTTAAGCATCCCGTCGCTCAGTCGGCTGCGAGCTGCACGGCCGGCCCTGGCCCGCCTTCGATGGGCGGACACCTCGGGAGGCTCTCGGGGCACGGCAGCGTCTGTAAAGCACAGGGTCGTCGTTTAAATTGGCTTGACCGACGAGTGGAATTCGGTCTCCCCGACGCGCGTCCGCCTGCCAAACCTCGCCCGATCGATCCGGTTTCTCGGAAAAGCCGTGCTTTCCCTCTCCCGTCTCTGAACATCCTTTTGTACTTTGTGGCATGATACAGAAGTGAAGTTGTGTAGGGCTTTCAGCTAGTATACCATTAAAAAAAAAAGAAACTTCAGCTTTTGTGGCTTCTGTTTGAAGGCTAGAGTAACATGTGTAAAGCGTAGTGGTTTACTTGGTTACTCTTCAATAGAAGGTGGTAACTGCAGGGGAACTTTCAGGTCTTTGTTAATGTGATTAAACTTATCAACTTGCCTATCGCTTTGTGCTAAACTATATATAGGTGTTTGACTTATGTAGGGATAGTTAGTTTGCTGGGTGGTGAATTCAAATAAAGTCTGGTTTTATTACTTATAGAAATGGCTTGTTTGAACTAATGTCCTGTACAGGGAGAATTATAAATTAGATTATTTTCTTTGGTTTCATAGACGCCCAAAGATTTGTATACCCCTGCTCATCCCTTTATGCAAAATCAGACGATGTTTACAGGTCAGTGGATGTTTGACATCAATCGAGGCTTTTTTTTTTTTTTTTTTTGGGGGGGGGGGGGGCACAGATTAGGACACGGAAACAAGCTGCACAAATCTTGCCGGTGTTCTTATGCACAAGTTTAAAAACGCGGAGAATGCAGTTGATGCCACACTGGAATAAAACGTTAAGCGTTTCCCTCCTGTTTTCTCTAGTTCTCCTGTGGCTGTGCACAGGAAAGGTTCTCACTCGAGTTTTGCGTGAAATCTGAGTTAGCCTGTTGACGTGTGTCCGACGGACAGTTTCCGGGCACTGGGGAAGCATAAGATTGGCTGTTGGATCAACGTCCAGTTTGACTGTTGGTGTCTGCTTGCTTTTGTCCTGGGGTGGCCACCTTTATTTTTGGTATAAATTGTGGCTTTTTTTGAAATCGACATTTACGGACAGTACCGAGCCACAAGTCGAGTTTGACTCGAAAGGCGCTTTGCCACCACTGCTTCAATCCAGGGCTTGTGGTTCTTCTGTGCTGTACGATTTTAGAGGTCTAAACCTGTTATTTATTTTTTTAAAGTCTTTTGGAGGTCTTTTTTTTTTTTTTTTTTTGCAGTGTATGCAGTGTTGTTTTACAGTGAATTAGGAAAGAAATGTGTGAAGGCACAACTCACGGGAGCTGTATACCGTTGTGATGCTAAAGACAAGTTGGCGTTGTCCTCTTGCTCTGAGCTACATCGGTAGCGTCCAGCAAGGGCTGCCCCCCACGTGGCTGTTTGTGTAGAGTGCCCTGCACTCGGCGTCCACTCTTACCAGACAATCTGTAGGCCATCTGCAATTGGAGGTTCATTTTCCCACCCCAGAAGCAAGGGGTGTGTGTGTGTGTGTGTGTGTGTGTGTGTGTGTGTGTCTGTCTGAGAGAGAGAGAGAAACTTTACCCCAAAAGTTAGGTCTTAAAAATCCAAGTCTCTGGAATAAATCGAACTAAATATGCTTCCTTTGTAAATTTAAACAAAATAAAATGATGTGATTCTGTCTGCTCCTCATTTATTTTTGCCAACAGAGAGATCGAGAGCTTTGTCAGGGTCTTCTGTGTGTGTAAATGGGGTGACACACACACACACACACACACACACACACACAGGACCCCAGCAGAGGCCCCTGACAGCTCCAGCTCCACCTCCAGGCCGCCTGCGGCTCTCTGACCCATGGAAGGGGAGCCGTGTTCCAGGGCGACACAGAGCCGCTCTTTGGCGCCAGGTGTGTAACAGTGGAAAACCGGCTCTGCCAGTTACAGCCCCCCTTCTCCCTTACTGCTGCCTGCTGCGCTTTACTTTGCCTTGTGATTTTATAGTCATTTTTGTCGCAACGGACATCTGACCCCCTCTGTAGGAGTATAACCTTATATGGTTGTGTATAAATAATCTGTAATAACTTTTTAATAAAAACATTACGTGTATGAACCCTCAGCTGACTTCTTAAACTTTATTACAATTTTTACCTGGGTGTTGCCCCCCCCCCTCCGATAAATTTTGAGAGATCTGGTTAAATGTTTAAGTATTAAATATGTTAAAAATAACGCTAAAAATGTTTCCCGCGATATCGTTGATGTTTTTCAAGGCCACAAGATGGCAGCAAAACTCAAGTATGGAGTCGAACGGAATGAAGTGAATGAGTGGAGTTTCTTTCCACATTTTCCTCTTGTGTTAAAATGTGTTTTTGAGGGACATATAAGTAGGTTCCGCAGTAAAAAGGGGCTGCATATTATCGCCGCTACAGAAGACGCGCGTTTACAATGTTTTACCCACCGCGATTAAAGCAGAAATCTTCCCTTTCTGACACGTCTTAAGTCGCCTTACTTCAGTAACGCCTCGAATCTGGGGCCCGTAGTTGCCGACGTCGGCCGGCGGGGGCGCTGCTGTCGCGGTGCTTCGCACCGCCGCGTCGGTAGCAGCTTGTAGCGCCGCGTGCGACCGGAGCTTGAAGGGCAGAAATATCGAGCTTCTTCCGCGACAGCCGTGTGACGAGCTTCTACTCTTTCACATGTCTTCCGGAACTGAGAAGCGAGGCTTCGTGCGAGTTTGAGGAAGGAGGCGCGCAGAAGACGTCGCCCGTTTCCATGGCTACTGCTGACGCTGTTGCGATTCAGCCCAGCTTGGAAAACTGTTTATGGATGCTTATATTTCCCGTATTGTCTCGTTTTCTGGAACATTGTCCAGGGCTCCGTCCCACTGTGCGAAGAGTCGCTGTAGAAATAATCTGAATTGAACAGAGAAGATATTTGTGAGCCGGCGTCTCGACTCCATTTCCAGTTGTGCGTTTTGAAATGCTGTAAAAATCCACCCTTGTTTCAGTTGTGGTGGTCGTCTTAGGCCCCGGATCCCCGAGTGAGCAGAGTGCCCAGCGCCTTTCTGAAGGCCAGGACCTCCAGCGCTGAAGAAACTCGATCACATCAATTAAATATTTAGAACCGGTTCAGCTGCAATGCGCCGCTCGTGCAGGCGAGTCTGGATGACGTAATGCAAACGTCCAGCGCGGAGAGCAGCCCGGTGCTCATCTGCCGTGTCCCGTTACACAGCTTCACAGCCCTGTGTCCCCGTCTGTCTCTCTGTCTGTGTTTCTGTCTCTCTCTTTTTCTGTCTCTCCATCTCTCTGTCTGTCGCTGTCTTTTTCTGTCTGTCCATCCATCTCTGTCTCTGTTTTTCTCGGTCTGTCTTTCTGTCTCTCCATCTGTCTGTCTGTCCGTCATTATGCGTGTTTATTAGATATGTGTCTGTATGTTTACATGCGTATGTGTATGAAATGCATTAGTTTTAAGTGATTAGAAAAACACTTAACACTGCAGAAGGACATCAGGCTGAATTAAAACAATGAAAAGAGTCACAGACTGAATTATTCAACAGTGAAAAAGGAGACAGTAAAACCTGTGGAAAACTGTGACGTCAGGTTGGTGTGAAGAGTGTGTGTGCAGAGAATGTAAGCTGTTTGGCCCCAGTTGTGTGTGAAGAGTGTTGGTGAGTGGCGTGTGTGTGTGTGTGTGTGTGTGTGTGTGTGTGTTGGAGAATTTCCCTCCAAAAAGGAGAACCGTGTTAATGGGTTGACTTTTATCATAGTGTCACTTAGTGGGGGGCGGGGTCTGTGAGCTCCCTCCTGGACAGTTACAGCTGTATCCCAGGAGCAGCAGCTGGATGTCCAGCCCTGGAAGGACAGCTCAGCCCTGCTTCTGGTGACACCTGAGTCCCGGCGACACGCTAGACGTGCGTCTCTGTTTCCACCTGACGGCTCGAATGGACCCCTGCGACTCGGGTGTCCGGCTCTGTTTCAGGGGCACAGAGGTGGCCAGCAAGGGACCACGTGGGGTCTTTACTAATGGATGGGCCGGCTGATGGAAAAGGCTCCAATGCGGGATGCTGAGGTGGGGGGGGGGGGTACTGCTGTGCAAAGGTGTGNCTAATGGATGGGCCGGCTGATGGAAAAGGCTCCAATGCGGGATGCTGAGGTGGGGGGGGGGGGTCACTGCTGTGCAAAGGTGTGTCCCTGAAAACCAGGTACTCGGGTTTTACTTTATGAGCGAGTCGAATGGGATGAAGAAAATTATAATGTAAAACCTCGCTTTAAGTTTCCCACAACTAACTAAACACGACATGACTAGTAACTGCGCTTTACTTCTTTTTATAAACCCGTTTCCTGGTTTTACACCGATACACAGATTTACCCGGGTGGGGGTGGATTTTTCCTTCAGCTTTTAGATAGTTTATTTAAAACACCCCCAGTTTCATCCAAACCAACTAATCTTTTGACTAGTATTGCAATTTTCTAGCAACGCAAACGGGCACAAAAGGTGTGAAACTGAACTCGGCGGTACAGCTGCTGGGGGTCGAGACGCTTCTGATGCTCAGCGCAGATCGTCGTCAACATGTCGCTCAACAAACTGTTTTTTTTTTGTTTTTAAATTTGCAGTTACGATTATGACATTTTTCAGGATCAAAAGAAATCGTACCCCCCCCCCCCGCGGTGACGGATGCGATAGGAAGCGTGGAATATGTTTTAAACAACAGCGAGGAAAATGTCACGCAAAAGATCACTGAAGAGTTTCTTCTTGGCACGTGAACAGTCGCGGTTTCGGAAACGCGGGTCAGAAAAACACTTTATTTCAAATTGCCATTTTTTAAAATGTATTTAAAACCGTCTGAACCGCCTGCTTTCTGTCACGGTGTCGGAATCCATCAGTCACACTGATCTGTACGTCTAAAACTCACCTTTAAACATCTTGTGTATTTTATACCCTAAGGAACAAATCACAGGCGAGTAAAATATTATTTTTACGTCGTGCGAGCAAGACGGTTATATAACCGTCAGTCTGGCTGCAGCTCCCGTCCGCTAGAAACGGCTTTTATGATCCTCACATCACAGCAAATTAACCACACGGCTAAATAAATTATAGATGAAGGTCCTGCTTTCGTCGTAAGTGCTGCTCCTTCTCCGCCCAACCGAACGACCCGCATTTATTGAGCTTCGTTTAACCGACGCCTTTTTAATGCGACATCCAATGTTAGACATATTTTATTTTATTTTATTTTATTTGTTTATTTATTTATTTAATTTAAAAAAAAAACCACCACTTACTCATACAGCAGGCTGTTACTGTAACGGTTCCGGAAAAGTAGGGTGGGGATTCGACCTAACAACCTCACACTGCAAGATCCGAGGTTCCCGATTTTCTCAGCAAAGAAGCTGAAGGTTCAACTGTAAAACAGTTTCTAATATAAACCAGAAACCTGCCGGGTGAATTATTATTGTTGTTGTTGTTGTTGTTAGCTCTCTGTTAACGGCCCTGTTTAAATGCAAAGGAAATGTAGTATTTAGTAGATACTTAACGTCAAATGCCGTCTTCTGAGGAGTCTGTAAGGTCCTTGGCGGTTAAAAAAAATTGCGGTAACTGACGCAACACGACCCGCACCCCCACCCCGGTAGTAACTGCTGCTGTGGATATTTAACGGAGTTCAGTGAATCTGTTCCGCTATATCTGCATATTCCGTAAAATTAGAACCAAAAACATACCGGATCATTGTCCGAATCCAAATATATATTTCTATACAAACATAAATATCTGTGTTTATCGGACGGCAACGAAGAGGGTGTAACGAACCAGTCACGCCAGTTTCCACGCATCTCTTGCGAACTGAGTTTGAACTGTAGCCGTTATTGCCCCCAACAAACAGGACGGATATCTGGTCAAATAAAAATCAGTCCGTAATTCTGTAAAGATGCAGATGTTCTATTTTGGGACTAAAGTAGCCGGTTACTAGCGACTTTTCTTCTCTAACGGCTGATCCCACTGACGTCCGTTGGTGACACAGACGAAGCGTCTTTGTGTCGCGACTGTAATCTTGTTTACAACGACGGAGCGAAGAAGCAGGAGGACTGAGCTGAAGGCAGAACCACGCTGACTTCCACATCATTCTTACAATAAACACCCACAAAGCAGGAGGGTTTATTTCATCTTAAACGGGAACATTAATGTTTACAAACCAACATCTACGCTGCGCCTCGTTTTCTTCCACAACTGACGTCTTTTACGTGATATTTGTTTTAATTCAGCTACATATTTATTTAAACCTTTTTAAAGATGGAACTTGCTTTTCCTTTGCCTATATAATTCTACCGTACAATTTAAATAATTTTTTAAACAAAAGATGAAGAGTAGGAATAGATATAAAAGACGTAGAAAAAGCCTTTCGATAAAACGTTGGCTGTGAATAAATAACTAAGTAATAAAGTAATATTTGCAGGTAAACTAGCTGGCGACTGAGGAGAAGAAAACAAGAAAATATCCCAACCAAAAAGCGAAGGAGGAAAAATAACCGGCTGGGGGTCCTGGTCCCAGCAGCCCCCCCACACGTAGGAAAAACTGGTTTTGTCTGAACCATATTATTAAGATGTATTTTCCATATTTTTCAGTGTTTCAGTGAGAAATGGGGTCCCATTAAATGCCATATTTCTAAATTTTCCAATTTCTCCCAGTTATAGCGACAGTTTACCGGACAGCTGGACCGTAAACAGTCGAAATATTAAATTAAATATTCGTTCAGATTTGAGGGATATCGGGTTACACATATTTCACCTCGCGCAGCTGTTTCTCTGTAAACCAGCTTCTATTTTACACGAAAATCACACACTTTCCATTCTGTTTAGTCGGATATAACCGTTTCTGTAGTTAAAGAATCGCGGAAATATTACTGTTAAAATGCTAATGTTATTTTCACAGTTTTCCCATTTCCTTGCATTTAAAACCCGGCTTATATTTTGTTTAATGTCACGAAATAAGTTACATTATAATTTAAAACCGCAGGAAATGTATGTATGACGTCGCCAACGTCCATAAAACAGATCAAAACCAGAATGTTTTTTTTTTTAAATTACGATTTTTACACCCCAATATACAGAATCCAAAATACACGCGAAGCCAGAATTTGCGACACTTTGCACAAAGTCGCCGAGAAAAGAAATGTTCAGCTTTTATCTTGATGGATTTCAGATGCAAACGAAATAACCACAAAGCTCCGGGAGCGGGGAGAAATTCGAACCAACACTGTACTGTATGTAAGCTGAACTGTGACCCTGCGGCCGCCGCTCATCTGCACAAACCGCACCGCGTGCGGAGGGGGGAAGTCAAGTGTGAGCGCGTGCGTCGCCGCTGCCACTCAAACTCTGTCCCATAAATTCTCCCGTATCATCGCCGCGAAGCCGGTATAGGTGGGCGAAGCCCCCCAGGGCGGCGCGCGGCCCAGGTGACCTTCAGGTGAGGAGGATCATCGGCGAAACCGGAGCGCGAGCCCAACTTAATGAAGGTTTAAAATATTAACGCCGTTAATTTCGCGCGAGTCAGTTCGGTTTCATCTGGACACGACGTGAAGCGGGCGTGAGGCCAGTGGGCCGCAGCCCGGATCCAGGTGGACACCGGTTCCAGGCCCCGTGGCCGCAGGAACAATGGCGCCGGGTGGATTTCGCCCTCCTGAAAGGGCGAAACCGAATCCGCCTCGGCGCTGCGATCACCTGCTTCCACAAAGGTGCTCGTCTAATTAGTGACAGCAGGTAAGTGGAGCAGAGAGGATCATGGGAACGATCCCCGGCTTAAATACACAGGTGCGGGAGCGGCGGAAATGACCGCACTGCTACACAGCCGCAGGTCCGAGTGGCCGTGGAGCGACGGCTCTGTCTGCCCACCGACGCCGCCTGAAACTTCAGAAGCCCCCCCTCCCCCCCGCATTGCGGGTCAGTCGATTCCTCTCGAGCTCGTCGATGAGGCGCCTCGTGGGTGAAGGTCAGTTTCCAGGAGGGGCGTCTTATCCCGCGAGGGTCTCGCCAACACGAGTGACGACACCGGTTCTCTAGCTCCGTGCGGGTTTCTCTGCTGATGCGGGACGGAGACGGAGGCCTGGAGGACACGAACCGGCGGACTGTGGAGCCTGTCGATCAGGACCATCTGGACGCGGGGTCCGTTAGTCCCTCATCCGCATCAGGGCAGCAGGGGGTCAGGAGGGGGTCGTCATCATCATCATCATTATTATTACTATTGTTGTTGTTTTTAGTTGTCAGTAGCGCTAATACTTGCTTTTTATTAAATATTTAGTTTTATTACTTAAAATTCGGGCCACATGTCGGATGAATTCCTGTTCTGCAAGTTTAAGCTCGTTTTTATCTTTGTCGTTTTTTCCTGGTCAGTAAACAGCTTCCGGTGATCAGATGACAAAATATGATCGAGCGCATTACATCATAGCACCTTCAGGTGGGGGGCGGAGGGGGGCGTTTCGCCGGACACAACCGACCGGACACGCAGCCGTAACGGGGACTCGGCTGTTTCCGAAGGGAAGGTGCAGGTTTAAGAGCTTCACAAAAGCGCGTCGCCTCGGCGGTTTTATAAACGGCTTCTTTTTAAACTGTCTGAGGAAAAAAGCGCCAGAAAATCAGTTGAGCCGATCCGCGCGGCGGCGCGCGCTCTTAAGGCAGCCCTGCCCTTAAGGTGTTCGGCTCCACCTTAACAAACACCTGAGCCGGTGACATTGCGGGACGGTGGAGACGAGAGGGGACCGGATTACTGTTTGGTTACCGAGGTAAGATGCTTACAAGCTTACAGTTACGTCTCCAGTGGAAAATCCTCGCCCCGCAGCCCGACCGCGCAGAGCTGGAGACCCGCGAGAAGAAGCGAGCGGCGATCCGGCGCCGTCCAGGTAGGAGGGCGGACCGCGGGGGGACACGCGGGGACTCACACGATGGGGGCAGTGGGTGAAGGGGGGAGGGGGGCTCTCGAACAGAACTGCCATCTGATACCCAGGAAGTTCCTTAAACGGACCGATTTTCTTTTGTTTCGCTGAAATTTGCCGTTTTTGGCGCAGTTCTAGTTGCGGGTCGTAAACATATATTAACGGTTACGGTGTATTTGTGTTGGGGGGGGGGGGGGGGGGGAAGGGG